>PVIA01003651.1:23103-161600 GCA_004024845.1 Tonatia bakeri | reverse complement strand
TGCTTAAGACACGAACCTTGTAAAATCTGATGAAATAGACACACTATTTTCAATTCACAATTCTGTTCCCATTAGCAGTCCTTCCCCACCCCCCTTCCCCAGCGCCTGAAAATCATTAATCTACTTTCTGTCTTTAAACATTTACGTATTCTGGACATTTCATCATATAAATGAAGTCATATAATGTTTGTATTGTAGTTTGGCTGCTGTGAACAGCGCTGCTATGAACAGGTACGCTGGATTTTCGTCTGAACGCCTGTTTCAGCTCTCTTGGGTATATGTGTCCCGAGGAATGGAATCGCTGGGTCATGTAGTAATTTTATGTTTAATGTGTTAAGAAACCACCAAGCCTTCTTCTGCCAGTTTTATTTTTCATTATGAAACATTTCAGGCATACAAAAAAGTGTCCATAATAAAATAACAAATACTGACCTACCTAGCACCACTAAGTGAGACATTTCTAAGAGAAATATTTAAAGAAACCAAACAGAAATTCTGGGTCAAAAGGTACAATAATGGAAATGAAAAATTCACTAGAAGGGTTCAACAGATTTGATCAGGCAGAAGAAAGAATCAGCAAACCTGAAGACAGGACAATTGAAATGATCAAGTCTGAAGACCAAAAAGAAACGGCCACTGGGGCACCATCCAGAGGACCGACATGTACATTATGGGAATCCCGGTGGTGACGGCGGTGGCGGCAGCAGAAGAGGAGGAGGAGGAGGAGTGAGAGAGAGAGAGGACCTGAAAGAATATTTGAAAACTAATGGCCAAAAACTTTCCAAATTTGACAATAGGCATAAACCAATACATCTAAGAAGCTCAGTGAACTCTGTATAGAACATATGCGAAGAGACCCGTACTGCGACACACTGCAGACACGCTGGTGGCAGCCAAGGAGAAAGAGCGAAGCTTAAAAACAGCACAAGAAAGCCACCCGTCTTGTGCAAAGGATCCTGAATGAGAGTAACAGTCAACTTCTCACCAGAAACCTTGCAAGCCAGAAGGCAGTGGGACGACATATTGAAAGTACTGAAAGGAAGAAAAACTGTTGACCAGTAATTCTGTAGCCAGCAACACTTTTTTAAAAAAATGAGCAAGAAATCAAGACATTCTCAGATAAATCAAAGCGGTGGGAGTTTGTTACCACTGTATCTGCCCTGCAAGAACCGCTAAGGGAGTCCTGCAGACTGAACGAAAAGGAAACCGGGCAGCAACTCGAAGCTCCGTGCACATTTAAACGTCTGCCCGCCAATCGACAGAGCCCCGCTGTGGGAAGCGGGCGTGGGCAGAGCGGAAGAGGGAAATAGACGCAGGGCAACCCAGAGGCAGCGCCTGCCTGAGTGGTTAGTAGGGCAGTAACACGGGCGTAATAATGTCTAGTTGTAATTTGAACATTTCACCTACAATGTCATATGATGTGCTTGAGTGTGATATTGTTATGCTACAGAATTACATGCTTATGATTTTGTAATAAAAGATTTTGTAATGAAAAAGGGGTGTTTTAGCCCTGGCTGGCGTAGCTCAGTGGATTGAGCGCGGGCTGCGAACCAGGCATCGCAGGTTCGATTCCCAGTCAGGGCACATGCCTAGGTTGCAGGCCACGGCCCCCAGCAACGGCACATTGATGTTTCTCTCCCTCTCCCTCTCCCTTCCCTCTCTAAAAATAAATAAATAAAATCTTAAAAAAAGGGGGGGGTGTTTTGTGCTGAACCCTGTAGTAGTACAATAAGAGTTGGAGATATCAATACTCAAATTTTAATAATGGATAGAACACCCAGACAAAATGTCAAGGATATAGAGGACTGAACCCCACTGCAGACAGGCCCAGTAGATGCCTCTAGAACATTCCATGTGACAACAGCAAGTACACACACTCCTATTTAGTGTTCAGGAAACACCCTCCAGTGTAGACCATATGTTAGGAGGAAAGAGACCGAATAAATTTTAGAAGATTGAAATTTTACAAATAATGCTCTCCAAGTACAATAGAATAAAGGTAGGAATTAATAACGAAAGGAAAACTGAAATGCTCGTAAATACGTGGATACTAAACAGCACACTCAAACATAGGGTAAAATCACAAAGGACACGACACAGGAAATTAGAAAATACTTAGAGCCCTGGCTGGTGTAGCTCAGTGGACTGAGTGCTGGCCTGTGGACCAAAGGGTCGCCAGTTCAATTCCCCGTGAGGGCACACGCCTGGGTTGTGGGCCAGGTCCCCCGTGGGGGGCACGTGAGAGGCAGCCAACTGATGTTTCTCTCCCTCTCTGTCTCTCTCCCTTCCCCCTCTCTAAAATTAAATAAAATCTTTTTTAAAAAGAAAATACTTAGAGATGAATGAAAAGAAAAACAACACACTAAACGCTGTGGACACGGCAAAGGCAGTACTGGCAGGGAAACTGGTAGTGCCACTGGACACACTGAGGTGCACCTCCACAAAGGAGAAAAACAGAGTAAACTACAATTAAAGCTAGTAGAGGAAGGAAATAAGAAAAACTAGAGAAAAGATTAATAGAGGCTAAAGAAAATACAATCATTGAAATCAAACTTTAGCATCCACCTGGCCCCTCAGATTGTGACCCCTAGGCCCTTGCAGATGGAACTCGCTATGTTAAGATGAGGTCACCCTGGAGCTGGGTGGGCCCTAAACCCCGTGACTGGGTCCTTAACAGAAGGCCATGTTAAGACAGAGGCAGAGACTGGAGTGACGCAGCTGTAAACCAAGGGGTACCAAGGGCTGCTGGAAGCCACCAGAAGCCAGGAGAGAGGCCTGGCCCCCACTCTCCCTCACAGCCTCCAGCCCTGCTGACACTCTGACTTGGGACTTCTGGCCTGCGGGACTGTTGTTTCCAGACAACCAGTTCATGGTCATTGTTATGGCAGCTCAGGAAACAATGTCACCTGTCCGTTTTTCAGTCGGGTCCCTTTTCCTCCCTTCTAGTGTGTCTGGAAGCCTTCATATGTCCTGGAAGCCCTTCCTTGGCCAGTTAAATGCATCAGACATAATCTTCTGTCAGAACTGTGACCCAGTCTAATCAGACTCCCCCCACCCCAGTCCAATTATTCATTTTTTCTTGGCAAGGGTGTGTATTCGTTTGCCTGGCAGTTAAAGCTGATTGTGATTCTCCTCTGTGATGCTCCCAAGGGGCCGTGACCTTCCTGCGTTCTGAGTTTCGGACGTCAGGCCCTCTCCCTTCCTCCCTCATGCAGCGCTCTGTGGGGGAGGAGTGGGAACAGCTGAGGGTGAGTCAGCAGGGCCCGGACCGCTGGGGGTGGAAGTGGTCAGCTCAGCCCCTGGGACCCGCTGTGCCGGTTCCTAGGGGCGGGGGGCACCGGATATCTTGGGCCCAGCAGGAAGTTGGTCAGCTGAGGCAGCAGACTTTGGAACCCCACATGGTCATTGCCCGGAACATGTCCGCTGGAGTGTCCCCAGCTGCCCCCTGCCTCCGCATACCCTGCTCCAGCACTTGGTTTGCATGCTCTACTATAATGTTTCTGCTGACTGTAGCGTGTATTTATGAAGCACCTGCTGTGTGCCCATGGGCACAGCCCTGCCAGCTGGGTGTGGTGGTCAGCTTCACGTCACAGAGGGAAACTAAGGCCCGCAGTGGGGCAGCTCTGTGCAGTAGCCACACATCACGGAGTCCGAGCCACCCAAAGTCCCGAATCCTCCTTGTCTGGCTGGAGTTCTCTCTCCCTCGGTGTCATCTGTCTCTCTCTCCCCTGTCTCTCTACTTTTTCACTCTCCAGTCTCTCCCGTAGTGGCTGTCTGTTTCCCCAGCCCCACCCACCCTATCAGCACCACACTGGGAAGGGAGGCGGCCTGAGCCCCTCCACCCTTCAGGGGGCCTGGGACAAGTCCTGGCAGGCCCGAGGCCCTCCTTGTAGAAACTGCTGGATGCCTGGTGGCAAGCTGCCAGTGAGGGAAGGAGCCAGGGCAGGCAAGTTGCAGAGGGTGTGGGGGAAGGGTTGCTCTGGAATTCCTGGTGCGGTATTGCCCCTTTACCCCTTCCTAGGCCTGTTGGACTCAACGTGTCCCCCCGTGGATGAAAAGGGGCCATGTGCAAAATCCGACAAGCTCAGAGGAAGCATGTGTGGCAGCCTCAGAAACTCAGAAGTCAAAGTACCCACATAGGATGGTCTGAAATTAAAACTTTGTAACTAAAAGCAAGTCATGGCGGGGAGTCCTGTCCTAGGTCAGAATCTCCCCCCAGAACCTTAACTGAGCCTGTCTTCTGTCTTTTTGCATCTATGATAACGTACCTTTTTAAAATAAGGATGGTATTTACTTCTTTTTAGAGGGGAAGGGAGGGAGAAAGAGAGGGAGAGAAACAACAATGTGTGGTTGCCTCTTGTACAACCCTCACGGGGGGCCTGGGCATGTGCCCTGACTGGGAATCGAACCCCGCACCCCTTGCTTTGTAGGCTGGTGCCACTGAGCCACACAGCCTGGGATGAGAACCGCCTCCCTTTGAAACGTCGGAGTAATTTCCTTCCCCCGCCCCGCCCCTCAAAGCACAACCACCTCACCCCGGAGGGGACAACTCTGTCACTGTCGTGTTCACTGCTGACTGTGAACTACCCACACCGGCCCGTGTGAAAGAAGTCTGTGTCTGTCATTCTACTCGCTGCCCAACGCCAGATATTGCCCCTCTGTGCTTTCCCCCACCTCCCTGGTCTGCCGCCAGTGGGCTTCAGGTAACGCCTCTGCCTCTGTCTTTGATCGTAACGTATAAAATCATGTGCAAAACTGCCATTTTCTGGAGCATTTTCTCAACCCGTTGAGATTTTGCTTCCTGGTAATTGTCATCAATTTGGCTCAAATAAACTCACAAAAATCCTCCTCTGTGGATTTGAATGTTTCTGACACGGACACCCCAAACCTTGGGGTCTGAGGGATGTGCAGTTCTCCAGGTGTGAGTGGGGGAGGGGGCTTCAAGGTGAGGAGACAGCCTGGGGTCAGCAGAGACACGGCAGCAGGGGTGCAGATACCCAGCAGAGGCATATGGCTTCCTCCTGTGGGCCAAAGGGAGCCACCGGCGTGTGCGAGAGAGCGAGGGGCCCAGGCAGGTCTCTGGAATGGGGTGGGTGACACTGGTGACCCAGATCCTCACCTTGGAGTAAGACTGAGAATGTTCAGGCTGCAGCTGAGGAAAACTGGTGAAAGGGGCCAAGTACGGCCTCTGCAAGCCTAACCCTCCAAGAACTCTCCGCAAGTGCCTTGGACACCTCAGCTGGCTGTGGGTCTCCTGTGACAGCTGGGCCCTCTGCACTGTACTCGCAGCCTAGAGTCCCCAGCACAGCTGGATCCCTGGCCTGTCCCCAGCCCAAGGCCTAGGAGCCGGGGCTCCAGCGGCAGGAGAAGAGGTGGGGTGAGGGATGTGGCCGGAGGAGGAACCTGGCCCTCTGGGGCTTGTCTCCCGCTGCTGGGCAGCTCCAGCACCTGCTCCAGCACCTCCCTGCGCCCCTTGCAGGAGGCAGCACAACCGACAGCACTCACCCCTCCTCTTTCCCCTTGCAGTTTATCACGTGCCTACTTCTCACCCAGTGCTGTGCTGGGTGCAGAGGACACAGGGGGCCCCAGGCAGACCTCAGCTCCCATAGAACCAGTTGGTTACTACCCAGAATGTGACTTGGGGGTGGGCACTCAGGCAACTGTGGGAGCCAGAGGAGGTGCCTGGGCAGACAGAAGAGCCTCCTGCAGGAGGAAGTGATCACAACTGTATTCATTAAGCAACTGCTACCTGTCAGGCACCCAATTAAGGATTATAAAAGCAGAACCTCACTGAATTCTACAAAAGCTCCATGAATATGGGGAAACTGAGTCGCATAGACCTTAGAATAACACACAAACCTCTCTTCCTAGGCCTGGAGGCCCTGTGCCGTGGGCCCTGATACCTCTCCCACATTGCTGCCCCCCAACACACCCCTACACTGGGGGCACCCACTCCCTGCCACACACAGCTTCGTCTCTTGGCTGCAGCCCAGGGCTCAGTTGGGGCTTTTCCGGGGCAGAGCAGCCAAGGGGAGGCAGGGCAGGTTTCCAGAAACTGGGAGAAGGATCCCCATCTAAAAAGGACACATGGTACACCACAGCCCCTCCCAGCAGCCACTGCAGCAGCCGGAGGGCACCCCTGGGACTGCAGCCCACACCACAGGGCCCGGGAAAGAGGAGCCTCAGGGACAAAATCACTGGCCATGGACACCCCCTCTCAGAGTGCAGAAGCCATAGGTCCCCCAGGACTTTGAGGAAATGTCCCCTCTCCCCTTCAGTTTCAAAGTTTTATTCTTTGTCAGCCACTGACTCTGGAGTATCTCCATTTCTGCTGAGCACAGACACGGGGGAATAACCAGCTGCTCGGCTCCAGAGAAGCCCGCCTTGGACTGAGTTCCAGCCCTTGCCCCCTGGCCTCGGCACTCGGGACAAAGGACTTCACCTGGCAGAGCCTCAGTCTTCCCAGCTGAGAAAGGTGGGCAGGGCCCCCCTTACAGGGCTGTGTGAGTGGAAATTCTGCACATGCTGGGAGTGACACAATTATGACTCAAATCCCAGGGACGCCCACCCCCCTTGCTGTGTCACCACGGGCAAGCTACACAGCCTCTCTGTGCATTGAACAAAGGCAGCAGGCTGTGAGGAGGGAGGACACTAGGCCCAGAGACCCTCTCTCTGTCCCTTCAGCACACCTGCAGCAACTGCCACAAATCGAGCCCCAGGTCACACACCACAGACAGAAATTCTGGTGACCCGGGGCCTCCTCTGCCCACTGAAGAACCCAGGCTGAAGGTTACCCCAACTGCTCACAAAAACACAAAAGAAATCACAAATTTCAACTTATTTATTTGCTTTTGAGGTGTCAAGTTTGTGGGTCTCCCAAGGCCAGCCCCCAGCAAAAGCTGGTCGGTAGACACGTCCACAGCCTGGGGTTTTGGACAAGGCACTACTCACAGGAACTCAGGGGGGTCAGGGACAGCCACCCTGGGGGTGCAGGGGCCCTCTGCTGGGGACAGAAGACACGGTCACCATGGGCAGGAGAGGTTTTTCCTGGAGAGGTTTAGGACAAGACAGAAACCTGAGATGTTGGGGGAGCAGCAGAAACGTGCCCCCCCAGGCAGGCAGGAAGTTAGCTCTGCTCCCCACAACACAGGTGGGGCCTCCCTGGGTTCGTAGATCCACAGGCCTTGGGAGCTGAGAGCTGGTCCCAGACCGGCTTTGTCTTGGACTTCCTGGAGATAAAGTGTGTGGGACAGGAAAACCGCTCACCCCAGGCCCCACCCCTGTGAACAGGCAGTCAGGAGCCAGGGCCCACTTCCAGAGAATGGGTCCTCCCTCTCGATGCCCCATTCCTATGGGAGAGGCAGGCACTTCTGTGGGTCTCTGGGAAGCTGAAGGAAAGGCTTGGGTGAGGAGGAGGAGGAGGAGAAATGGATATTCAGTGGTGGGTGCAGCTCAGGGCTAGATCGAATGATGTCCCTCAAGGTCTGAGAGCCGCAGACACTCAACTTGTGACAACTGCCCCCAACCCAGAGGACAGGGCATCTTGACAGGCATATTCAGGATCCACCTTGAGAGGAACTAACTTTCAAGATGTAACACTGGCATATGCCCTGCACCCTAAACAGCCATTTGACCAAGGGTCTAAGAGGGACCCTGGCTTCAACATGCTTCCTCACCCAGAGGCAGCCCCAGGCTCTTACAAGGCACTTATGCCTACAGAAGGGAAATTTCATTTGGAATACGAAAAAAAAAAGTTTTTTTGCTCCCCCAACTCCATGGAAGCCATGGGACTCATGGCCATGAGGGTGGGGGCAACCCAGCACTGAGGTGCCCTGTCTCTGCCCCTCCACCCCTGGTCAGCACCCCAGGCTGGCTGAGGCTCAGTCTTCAGGTGGAAGCTGGGGACTCTGTGAAGAATGGGGCTTTGTCCCACCATCCCCAAAGGGGAATTCTGGCTCAGACACTCCAAGGGGTGGAGAGGTCAAAGGTCAACAGTCTAGACAGTGGCAGCAAAAAAAGAGGCTGGTGTGGTGGGTGGATTTCTCCTAGCAGCCCCCCTCCCCTGCCTGGTCACCCCCCACCCCAAGGGGCACAGGCCTGCTGGTGTACACCCCCCCCCACTGGCCTAGGTTCCCAACAGAACCCTCTACGATAACACTAAGGCATCTCAGATCCACTTCCCCAGCTGTCCCCTTGAACAGACCCTTTCTGTTCTGTAAGTTTCCGTGCCAGCAACCGGCAGTGCAGCTGAAAATTATTTTACTCGCGGAAACTATTGCAATCCGATACTTCCCCCAAAGACCGGGCACTGATCAGAAAGCCATGATTTTGCCCCCAACATGGCCCTGTCTCTCCCAGTGGCCAGGGTACCTTGGCTGTTCCTTGACCAGACCACGTGGGCCAAGTGGCACCCAGCCCAGAACACCAACTTGAATTCTTCCTTCTTTCCACCTTTCTTTCTTTCTATCCACTCCATCTCATTTATTTTTCAAGCTACGTATTCATGCGCATACCGCTGACTGACCTTTTGTGCAGGGAAGGGGGAGTCAAGGAGCAGAGAGAATAAAGGCATAAGGTGCAGAGGCTCTGTCTGGCATCTTAAACCAGACACCCAAATCACTGGCTCTGCCCCTGTCCCCCACCACAGCACCCTCAACAGGGGCGTGCTGGGGACAGGCCCTCATCAGCTTTCCTGTAAGATGCCCCCAGCACCACTTCACACCTTTCCCCACCAGCCTTCACAGCACGTGTCCCTCAGCCCCACTTTCCACCCTCAGCAAGGCCACACCGCCTCCTCCGGCATCAGTCTCCTCCGCACCTGATAGGCCACGCCCACTTCACAGACCCAACCTTGTGCCCCCTTCCACGCCCCCAATCTAAGACTCTGAAAAACAACAGGGAAGAGGGATGGGACCTGGTCCCCCTTCTCACACAAGGACATTTTAGTCTGAGACCCAACAAATGCAGACAGACATAATGGAGTGAATGGGTGAGTTGACCCAAAAGAAAAAGATTTAAAAACTCAAAACAGGAAAAAATAAAAAGCTGGCAGGGAGCGAGTGAAATAATTAATGGCTGCCTGACTAAATAAAATGAGCTGAATGCTCTGGAGAACGAACAAGGACAGGCCCGGGCCCACCTGGAGGAAACCTAACACACACGCAGGAACACAAAAATGACACACACACCCTCGACAGTGCTCAGGCAATAAGTTATGTCTCTAGGTTGCTAAATTGCAGGGTGCTTTAACGGAGAGGCAAAGTGAGGACGAAAGAAAGATGAGACCGCGGTGTCCACGGAGGCTGTGCCGGCCCCAGTGGGTGCCGGGCGCTCTGCACCTGGCTCACTTCCAGCCCCCCAAACCCCCATCTCGCTTAGATTCGTTTTCTCCTCAGAGCCCAAGGATCAGACCTTTGGGGAACAGAGCCAGACAGAGCTTGCTGTTGTTATAAACAAGACCTCTGGGGGATCCCTCCCCTGGCCTTCAGCACCCCCACATTCAAAAGAGCCACAGTTTCTGCTCACAGAAGCCAGCTGAGGGAGCAGATACTCTGACGTGCCACATACCCAGATTTCTCAGACCACAGACTCAGCTGGGGACATGGAAGGGGTGTTTCTGGTCCGGGGCGGGCTGGCATGGAGAGGGGAGCAGAGGCCAAATCACCTCAACCTGCTGGCCACAGTCCACACCCACTGCCAAGCACCCACCGCAAGCCTTCCACCTGTGTCCAGTTTCCCCCTCCAGAGAAAGTTCCGGACTCATAAAAAGCCTTTAACTCAGAAACCCAACAACCTGGTCCCCAGTCGACACAGTAGCTCAACGGAGGCAGGAACCACTCTGGGCAGGTGTTCCCTTTTCTTTTAAGAAAAAAGAACAAAAATATCAACAACATGATCCAAGGGAACATCAGATCCTAGCACACTTCACACTTAGGGAAAGGATAAAGTTGCATGTTCTCAAAAAAAAATACTCCCAAAATGTATGTTTTCCTCAGTTGGCTTCCTGGCTGCTGCTGTCCTGTTCCCCCGACCGTGTCAAGGTCCAGCTGGATGTGGCTGCCTCCTGGGAAGCGTCGCTCTCACCCCTGGCTGGGAAGTTCAAGGTTGCCAGGGAAGGAGATTCTGGGTGCCTCTCCAAAAAACCACCCACACAAGAGCCCGCTGACCGCCCCTCTGCCCTATTGCTCAAGCGCACACATGGAGCTCAGCAGACTGGCCTCCGGGCCCTGCTTTGGGTACCCCCTTACGGAAAACAAGAAGCCAGCCCCTAGCACCGAAGCTGTTAAAGTCCGGGCCAGGTGTGGAGTGGGTTTGCAGCTGCTACAAGTTTTCACATGTTAAAAAGAAAAAGCCCTGTGCACGACGAAGTCTACTTTCCCACTGGCGGCCCTGCTCCAGAGCTCGTGGCTCGGGGGCCGAAAGGGTCAGCCAACACCTTCAGTCTCCTGGGGCAGTGGATCCCTCTCCCCTGAGGCCTGCTGAGGGCCCTGCCCGCCCACCCCAAGCAAGGGGACCTCAATGTCACCTCAATGTCAGTCCTCAAACAAACATGTAGGTCCAGTTTTAGGGTAGGAGGCAGGAGGGGCCGCACCCCAGGAAAAAGAAAAGACACTTTTGTTGCTGGCTAAAGCCTGCGTTTCAACCGAAGGGAATATACATTACTTGGTGCCCAAACTAGCACTATTGTTTTAAAAAAGAGAATAAGAATTTAAAAGAGAGAGAGAGAGAGAGAGAGAGAGAGAGGAAGGAAGGAAGGAAGGAAGGAAGGAAGGAAGGAAGGAAGGAAGGAAGGAAGGAAGGAAGCCACACCACATCCCAAGGCGGTCCTTTCTGGGGCTGCTCAAGCTGCTAGGACACCAATTGGGGCAAAGACTCTTTGAGAGGCTTTGACGTTTTCAAGAAATGAGTCACGGGATGGAGGAAACTCCGAAATCCCTTCCCAGAGACCCAGGAAAGCAGGTGCACAGGTGGCCCCCGCTGTGGAGTGCAGTGCAGACGCCCACCCGAGCAGATTCTCGGCATCCGGGGCCTCCCAGACATCCTGGCCACCTCCCCAGGTGCACAGGGAAACAGAAAAAGTCTTCATCCGCCTCCTTCAAACCACTCAGTGCTCTTGTGGAGGAAAGGGGAGAGGAGGTATGTAAATTGAAATATTTGATCCGAATCAGATCCCCAGCTGCAAGGTTTGTCTCCTCCTGGGGTCCCTGGTGGGACGAGGTCTTGGGAGGCCTGAGTGACTTTCAGTGTTTGTGGCGACAGCTGATTTTGCCTTCTGACTGCTCCAGGACACCCAGCATCTCTGCGATGATCGCCCGCAAGGCCCTGCCCAGCTGGTCTGCGTTGTACGGCTTGCCCAGGGGAGGCACGTGGACAAAGGCTGAGCGGCCGTGACTCTGGTACAGAGAGGTGTAGTAGGTGAAGTCACAGAGGTACCTAGGCCGCAGCGCATGGGGAGCAGAAGAGAGGTCAGCACAGGGTCCGCCCAACAGGACAGCCTCCACCCAAACCCCCAGCAAGACACCCGACCTCACCAGAAATCCACAGGAGGGAAGGAATACCGCTTCTCCCTCCCCGGTTGGCAGAAATGTTTCAAACTCTGACAACTCACAGTGTGTGTGTGCGTGGGGAGGGGAAACAGGCAGTGTGAGGTGCTGCCGGCCGGGACACAAACTTGCCAGCCTGCCAGACTGCCTACCCGTGGGACACCCCACGGGTAGGCAGTCTGGCAGGCTGGCAAGTTACAAACACACAGTCTTTACAAACTGATAGTTCCGGTTTTTAGACCCCACCTTAGGCGCCATTTGCACGGGCGCCTGAGAAAGATAAAGTGTGGGCTGTGGTGTTACATGTCACGGCAGGGGAACAGGAAGCACCCTGCTAGGGACTGAGTGTCCGATCTTCCCCACACAAAATCCGTATTGTGAAGCCCAAGCTCTCCAGGTGATGGCATTAAGAGGTGGGCATCTTCGAGAAGTGGAAGGCCTCGTCAGTGGGGCAAACACCCTCAAAAAAGGGACCCCAGAGAGCTCTGCTGCCCTTCCCACCATGTGGGGACACAGCAAACAGGAAGGCAGTCGGCTGGAGGAGGGCCTTCGTCAGAACACAACCACGCCGGCACCTTGGTCTTGAACTTCCCAGCCTCCCGACCTGTGAACAATACATTTCTGGGGCTTTTTGTTCTAGCAGCTCAAACAGACTAAGACACAACCTGAAGGTCCACTGACAGAAGAATGGCTTAATAAACTCTGGTTTACCCACACAGTGGAATACTATGCAGTCATTTACAAGGCCTGTGGGGGAGCCAGTGGAAGGCAGACAACTCGCCAGGACCCAGTCACGTGTCCACAATATTTAGGAAAATCCGTGCCATGTAACCCCATCTACATTAAAGCAGAGCAAAACAGGACAGACCCCTAACGCAGCATGCCACAATTGGCTGCTCTCTACATGTATGAAAACATGCAGGGGACAGGAGGTTCCATAGTGTGTCTTATTTAACAGAGTGGTCACTAGGAGGAAGCAGAGATGGCAAGAGAATTTTTCACAATGGGAACATATGAGAACGTATTCCAGAATAATCTATGCAATTTAAAACTAGTTTTAAAGAGAGACTGATAATAAATTCAGTCACTCCTACATTCGGTCAGTGAACTGAACTTGTCATCTGCTGCCTTTGGGCTGGGGAAGTGTAAGGAGTGGTGAGAAATCAAGGTGCCCAGCGCTGCCGAGTGGGAGGAGAAGAGGACACAGCTTGGTCCGGGAGGTTGAGGAGGCGTCCCTGAGGAGGCGTCCCTGAGGAGGCCATACGCTGGAGCTGAGAACTGAAGAGGCCTTATCAGAGGGAGGTAGATTTGGACAGAGGCCATAGCAAGGGCAAAGGCCCTGAGGTGAGAGTGAGCAGGTGTGAGGGACAGGAGGAGCCTGGCTTGTGGGTCAGGGCGGCAGGGGGTAGGAGAGGATGGGGCCGATGAAGGTGGAGGAGCAGGTAGGGGCCAGACCACGCAGTGCCTGAGGATGGTGGGGATTTGATTCCAGGTGCAGTGGGGAGCTTTAGGAGGGATTGAAGCAAGGAAGGGACAGCATCTGATTTAAATTTATAAAAGACCTTGTTATAGTTTCCCTCCCAAATTCATGTTCGCCCAGAGCCTCAGAATGAGACCTTATTTGGATAGGGGGGTTTTGCGGATCTACAAGCCAAGGGACACAAGGGGTTGCTGGTCGCCAGCACGGGCCAGGAGAGAGGCAGGGACAGATTCTCTCTCAGTGCCTCAGGAAGGGACGAACTTGCCGACACTTTGATTTTGGACTTTCAGCTTCTGGCACTGGGAGAGAACACATTTCTGTTGTCCTAAGCCACAGCAGGGTCCTGCTGGGAGGTAGCAGGGGCCTGGGTGGGGAGAAGTGGACAAATCCCCACAAAATGAGTTTCAGAAGCAGAATTAGTGGGACCTGTTAGGTGTATGTACTTTGCTTTGTGGCCTAGGCATGGTGAGTGCTCAGTCCACCCACGCCAAAGTCAACACACTTGACTTGCTCAGCACCAGCCCAGTGGAGGGGGGAACCCCTGCTCACACCCACCCCATGGTGCCCTACCTGCCAGCATCCTGTGAGATGGTCACTGACACATCCAGGCCCAAGGTAGTGACCCTCTGACACACAGCATCCATGTCGATGATGGAGTCAATGCTTTCAGGCCCGTCTTCCACGCAGCACTGGGAGCCGGGGCAGAAGCGGCAGTTGTCCAGTCCTTTGTAGCCCTTGTTGTGGCCACACTTTTCCAGTGTGACTGTGGTGGCCATGCCCGACACACCCACATGCACCACCAGCTGCAGACAAATAGGCAGGACTTTACATGGTCTGTCCATGAGATGAGGGGACCCCTCAGGTCAAGGACAGGGTGGCATTCTCACTAGACTACCTGGCGTGACACTGTTTCCAACCTCCTGCTGCTGGAACAGACCCTTGAGTCACTACTGCAGAAAGGCATGCCAAGTAAAACATGTAGGAATGTGAAACATGCAAGATGTTTACTGCAGCTTTTTTTTTGTACTTAAGAAAAAAATTATTGATTGATTTCTTTTTTTAAGAGAAAGAAACACTGGCCCTGGCTGGTGTGGCTCAGTGGATTGAGTGCCGACCTGCGAATCAAAGGGTCCTGGTTCAATTCCCAGTCAGGACACATGCCTGGGTTTCGGGCCAGGTCCCTAGTGAAGGGCACGCGAGTGGCAACCACACATTGATGTTTCTCTTCCTCTTTTTCACCCTCCCTTCCCCTCACTAAAAATAAATAAATCTTTTAAAAAAGAGAGAGAGAAACATTGGTTTGCTATTCCACTTATTTATGCATGAATTGGTTGATTTTTGTATGTGTCCTGACTGGAGGGCTGAACTGGGATGACACCCCAACCCACTGAGCTGCCTGGCCAGAGCCACCGCAGCTTTTAATACAACCAAGTACTGGAAACAACATAATTAGCCATTTGTGGGGGTTGGTTAAATAAATCATGAACTACTATGTAGCTGTTAAAATGCCCAAAGCAGTTCAATAAGGAATGCTCTTCAAGATATATTGCCAGCCCTGCTGGTGTGGCTCAGTGGATAGCGCCAGCCTGTAAACCAAAGGGTCCCCAGTTCAATTCCCAGTCAGGGCACGTGCCTGGGTTACGGGCCAGGGCCCCAGCAGGAGGTAAGCGGCAACCACACATTGATATTTCCCTCCCTCTCCCTTCCCCTCTCTCTAAATAAATAAAAGAAAGACATATTGCCAAATTCAAAAGACAAGGCATAACTTCTAGGAATCTCCCTAAAAATAATGAAAGATGTAATAATCTCTCAATGGTCACTTCAGTGTTATTTATAAAAATGAGAAAGAACACGGAAATGAGTGGCATGTACAATAATAAGAGAATGGTTATATTAATTACTAAAAATTACTCATCAATTAAAATAATGTTTAGGGAGAATTTTTAATGGCCAAGGTGACTAAATGCTTATGATAAAGTACTTATTAAAAAGTAGGGTGCTACATTGAATACAGTTTCATTTCGACTATCAATTATTGGCATGTGTACTTTTTTTATTTTAAAAGATTTTATTTATTTTCAGAGAGAGGGGAAGGAAGGGAGAAAGAGAGGGAAACATCAATGTGTGGTTGCCTCTCCCACACCCCCTACCAGGGACCTGGCCTGCGACCCAGGCATGTGTCCTGACTGGGAATCAAACTGGCGACCTTTTGGTTTGCAGCCAGCGCTCAATCCACTGAGCCGCGCCAGTGTACTTGTGTACAAAAGGGGCACTGTAAGAAAATATGTGAACATTTAAAATGCAGGCAGCCACAGGTCACACGTAGCTCCTGAGCACTTGACACATGGCTGGTACAAGTCGAGATGTCCAGTCGAGTGTAAAACATGCCAGATTTTGGAGACTGGGCACAAAAAGATGTAAATGTCTCATTAGTGATTTTTTAAAATGTTGATAACATGTGATCAAAGCAAGAACGAAGTCGCACAAGTCATCCTGGTGGGGGCGCCCAGCTGCAGGTCCTGATGGGGAAGCAGCACCTGCCTTTACCCCACTCACCTGTGGGCTGTGCTTCTCCCACAGGGCGGGGATGAGCCTCTGAACTGTCTGGTACTCGACTGGAATCTCATAGATGTGCAGGTCCACGCTGTCGCCAAGCCCCAGCTTCTCCAGCTCCTAAAAGCATGAGGAGAGGGAGTATCACGGCATTAGGTGAGGGCTGCAGGGACCATGTGTCCCCTGGGGATACACTGGCCCATCCTCAGAAAGCAGGAGGGTCTCCTGACTCTGGGCAGAGTGGGTAGGCAAGTGTGCTGGCCCACCCCGAAGCTCCTTTCTCACTGCCTTCCCGGCCCACTCTCCTCAAACGCTATCTACACATCCATGGGCGGCGGGGGTGTGACGTTGTGGCCCTTGCAGCTAGCTTCTGGAGGTCTGAACCCTGCCTGCGTGACCTTGGGCATGTTACTTAAGCTCTCTGTCTGTGTCCTCATCTGTAAAATGGGGGTAGAAAGCACTTAACCTCACAAGGTGGTTATCAAGAATTAATGAAATGAACAAATTTAAACTGAGAGTTCCAAGCAATGCTCACATGTTGCCTACTGTTACTACTGTTTCGGTGATTACACTTCCCCTCTGTTACACCCGAAAAGAACTTTACGGACTCGGTGCATGGCACACAGGAGGACCTCAGTATGCATTTACAGCAGCTCGACAGCCCCTCTCGGAGCCTCTGATCATCCTGGGCGCGAGGTGGTTTAAGATCGTCATGAATCATGTACAGAAATGGGCTGTGGGTAATTGCGTGCGCCTTTCTGGGGGAACGCCAATGCTCTCCACCAAGGATCCAGCTATGCGCTCCCTCTGGGCAGAGCCGACCCCCTGGCTGGCCCAAGGCCGGGTGCATGGCAGGCGCAGAACCAGATTTGACTTACTGCAGGAACAGTGATCCTGCCAGCCTGGCACCCACAGCGGGGCAGATATTTGGGGATGAAGATTTCTTTCAGCTCAATATGATAACCTGGGCATTCTTCATAGTAAAGTTAATACTCCAAATAATGATGATCAGTAGGGCTCTTTCACGTTATTCAGATCTCAGGCAGTGGTTTGAAATGCTGTCACTGGCGGCAGTACCCGGGGGGGCATTGGCGTGACGCCTCACTCTTACAGAGGCTTCAGGATTTCCTTATCCAGTTGCCTTGGTCTCGCTATCCACGCGACCCCAACTGCATACCCAGTCACTGCGGTGTATGCTGGAGTGTCTGACACCTGCAAAGAAGGTCCCCCCTCACTGACAGACAATTCCAAATTGCCCCCCAAAGAGGATACATCAGGTCACCTGGAGGACAGGTGGGACATGATGGGAGCATGACTGTATGTGTGTGTAGGAGTCTCATCTGCCAACACCGAGAACTGAACCCCATCCCTCTCGCCACGTCCACTGACATGCCAGACCAGGAAGGACTCCTAGAGAAACCCCATAGCTGGACAGACGGCTGGGGCCTGGAGGGAAGGGGGTTACGCTTTGTGTGAAATTGGTTTGAAAACACTGAAATACACTAAAGAGAAACTTTGTAAAATATTTTATTTCTCCCACAGTCAGTTTTCTTGGTTATTCATGTTTTTATTCTTTGTGTTCCCTTTCCACTTAAGCCTCCCCTTCTCGGGCTGCGAAATGGGATCGGAGAAGACATCCTTCCAAGGCTTTGTGGACTCAGAGACAAAGCAGGCACATGCTCGCCAGCACACAATCACACTCCTACCTGACTGTATTGCTTTTCACGCCATCACGCCCCTGAGAAGCCCTGGAGGTTTTAGATCTGTGATGACCATTTCAGCTCCCCAGTTTCATAAACATTTACCCAGCTTCCTGCACAGTGGGGTGATTTTTATGGCCACACAAACACGGACAGACCACCATTGGCTTGAAGTTTCCTGGATACACCTGAGTTTTGCTTGGCAAATCGATTTGGAAAATCGAGCACTGGAAAAATGAGTGCCCCAAGTGAGGGCAAAGGTCAAGTCTGAGAACTCCGGCAAAACTGACAGTGGGAACATAAATCGTAGACCTTTTTGACTGACACTGCAGCGACACATTCCATGGTCAAAAGACCTCTGACTGAACTGTACCTGAAATTTCTGGAAGCCCTGAAAGCCAGTTTTTTCTGGAAGCCATTAGAATGTGCTGTGGGAGATACAGCTTTTCTCTTTCCAGTGGTTGAAACTGGTGCGCTAATCGCTTTCTCTCCAGAAGAACAACAGCACCACCTACAGGTCTCTCCAGAACAAGCCTAGCGGTTCCTTAAGAAACGCTGGGAAGAAGGAAAAAAGCAACCCTGGCCAAAAGAAATTGAGAATCAGGAAAACCCCATTGTGTGGGTGGCTGGAAGGCCAGGGAGGGCTAAGTGAGCCTCCCCTGTTAAAGTTGACCTCAAACCAGGGGCAGGGACTCCCAGTAAGAGGCAGCATCCCTTGTGAAAACATACCCTGGAAGCAATACGCCCAATATTTCAGATGCCCCGTTTCAGAACTATGGACTCATTTGGCCCTGCCACTCTCTGTACGAGATTTAAGGGCCATAAATGACACTGTACAGAACAGTATGCCCAGGGCCAGCCCCTGCTGTTCAATACTGGATTTCACAGATGCCTTTGCACTCCGGTTGACCAGGACTCTCAACCTTGTTTGCTTCTGAATGGCAGGACCAGATCCAGGGTCAAGACTGAGAACTGCTGGGCAGTCTTAGCACAAGAGTTCAAGAACTATTTGATGATTTTGGGGGAGACCTTGAACCAGGACTTAAAAGATCTAAAACTAGAAGAAGGAACTCTGTTATGTAACATTTAACTAATACTATAGCTACCCTGAACCATTTGGCATCTTTCTGTTTTGTTTTGTTTTTTGAGAGGGGAAGGGAAGAAGAAAGAGACAGAAAGAAATATCAATGGGTGGTTGCCTCTCACGCGCCCCCCACCAGGGACCTGGCCCACACCAGGCATGTGCCTTGACTGGGAATTGAACCTGCGACCCTCAGCTCGCAGACTGCTGCTCAGTCCACTGAGCCACACCAGCCAGGGCCCATTTGGTATCTTGTGGATATAAAATATCAGCGCAGAAAGCCCTGCAGGGTCTGGATGCCACTGACCTCCTTGCCCTCCTCTTCCTTCTTTTCCCTTCTGCTCAGTCCCCTCCAGCATGGGGTCTCCCACGTACTGGGCACAATCCTGCCTCAGAGCCTCTGCACTGTCTGTTCCCTCTGAAGGGAATGCTCTTCTCCCTCACTTGCTGGTTAGTTGACTCCTCCTTAGCCTTCCTGTTTCAGTTGGTTTCCCATCCTGAGAAGACTTCTGGAAGCCCAGCTCCCCTTGTTCAATCTCTCGGGCTGAGAGAGCATCCTTGTCACTGCACAGGACACACACCCAGTAGGTGCTTCTGAATGTCAGCTGAACAGGGCAGCTCAAGCTAGGACTGAGAACAAACATAGACCCAGTGGGTCCTGCAAATGTACTGGACCCTCCTGAGCGGCCTCACCTTCCTCGACAGTCAATGGGGCTCGGACTAGCTGCTAGCTGGGACACTCTCCTTTTCATTCTTCCCTACATTTAAAAGCAGCTCCTCACTACTCACAACCTCCAAAGAATAGAGACAGTCTGATGGGGGACTCAAGAGTTGGAAAAATCTAGTTCAGGTAATAGCTAATAAGTTTAGTAATCAATGCATGTAAACAACTCCTGTTCTAGGAACTGAAAGCATGACCCACCCTGACCCCGGGAGACCATAAACAGTCCCACCTTTGCGCCTCAGGAGGACTGCAAGCAATCAGGATGTTTCTGAGCCACTGTGTGCCAGGGAGAGATGACCACCGCCCAGGACACCAGGGAAAGAATGCTGTAGCTTTTATCTGATTAACTTTTCCCCTGAATTCCAAACCCCTTACCTACACTTTTCTTCTCCTTATAAAAAGGGTTGGTTTAAAATGGAATTTAAGACAGTCTGTTAGGATATATAACCCCCCTTCTTCTCGGATCCCCGGCCATCTGAACAAAATGCCCATAAAGATTCAACCCCTGTCTCCGCTCACTGCTTGTGGTGGTGACAGGCAGCCCGAACGCCGGCTTTTCCGGTTTCAAGTCCAAGTGTCCATCAATGGATGGAAGGATAAATAAACAAAACGTGGGCTACCCACACAGTGAAATAGTATGCAGCTGTAAAAAGAAATGAAGCACGGACACAGGCTACCACGTGGGTGGAAACTGAAAACATCATGCTGAGGGCGGGAAGCCAGACACAGAGGTCGTGCAGTGTATGACTCCGCCCTGTGAAATGCCCAGCCCGGGCACATCCATGGGAGCAGAAACCCGAGGAGCGGGAGCAGGGGCTGGGGTGGGCTGAGACTGCTCACGGGGGCGGGCTCCCTTCTGAGCAGACAGAAATGTCCAGGACGAGACAGAGGCAGTAGTTATACAACATTGCAAATGTGCCAAACGCCACTACATTGTATACTTTAAATGGTTATATAAGTTTAATCTCAATTTAAAAAATGTAGCCCTTACTTGCACGGATGGTGGCTAGCTGGCTAGATTTGTTCCTCCCCCACTCACTGCCTGGGTGACCTGGGGCGCACCGCCCACCCTCTCTGGGTTTTAGTTCCATTCTCCGTAAGTGGGAGTGATGGGAACACCCGTTGCACAGGGCGGAAGAAAGGAAACAATCCGCATGAAAGGCACAGTACCTAAGAAGGGCTCAAAACACGCTAACTCCAACGATACATTAAAACATGAGCATGCTTCCTTCAAAAAACATCAGAACAACTTCTTCTGGCTAGAATGGAGCCATGGAAGTCAGATGTACCCTCCTGTCTGGAACTACTGAAAAAAATATTGACAAAATATGTAAAAAATAACAGTTTTCAGACATTCAGTTCTGTCAAAGCTGAGGTTCTAGAAAGGGTAAGAAGGCTACAATCTGCAGGGTGGAGCCCCAGATAGTTGGGGGAGAGGGAACAAGAGGGAAGGGAGAGGCAGGGGTATTTGGAAGAAGACAAAGGGGAGTGGATGGGAGGAGAAGGGGGGGGGGAAGGAGGGAGGGAGGGAGGATGGGGGAGGGGGAGAGGGAGAGAGGAAGAGAAACCTCAAGGTCCAAAGATATTTTGAGCCTCTGAGGACTGATGGGCATATACACAGGCTGAGGCCAGAGTCAGCAGAGACAGATGGCTGGAAAGGATCAGAGGGACCGGCACTAGAGCTCACACGGGTCCTAAAATACCGGGTGTTCCCACCAGCTAGAATGGAAAAACCTCATGAGGAAGTGGGGGGAAATTAGCCCTGTGAATAAAGACTGCTCTGGTCCTGAGTAACAAAATTGAACAACGGGCCTGGAAAGGATGACTGTTTCCAGTAACTTAATTGTATCCTAGAACAAAGCTCAAGGACATTTAGAGGAAATACAAAAGTATCCAGCAAGCTACAAGGTGAAATTCACAGTGTCTGTCATATAGCTGAAACTTACCAGGCATGCCAAGACAGAAAACTACCACCCAGAAGGAGGACAAAAATCAACAGAAACAGGCCCAGCAATAACACAAATGGTAAAATTAATAGATAGGACATTCATTCATATATATATATATATATTTATATATTTATATATATATATATATATTTTTTTTTAAAGCTAGACATATCAAGTTTGAAGCCACCTCACTCCAAGAACAGGTCCCATTCGCACATTTCAGAGGCAAATTACTCTTAAGGGCAGACACTTCCATGCAGACTTAAATACACCTGAGAAAATGCATAGTATTTATTTTAACATCAATTGTGTTCTTTGGCAATTGTATTTTCTCCACTGAGCAGATGGTTTTTGATATCTAACTGCATTATTGCTCCTTCCTTTTTCTCTGCTGCATGATATTCTGCCTTGGAAACTGCCATTGCTTTAAACATTCCCCTACACTGGAATGTTTAAGTGGATCCCAATTTTCAATTATAAGCTATGCTGCAGCAAACGTCCTTGTGCGTATTTCGTGAACAATGTGTAACACATAAAAGGTAAGAAGTGACCTTGCTGCAGTGCAAGATCGATACCTATTTACCAGCAAGTGATCCTGTCAAATCAAAGATGCTTTCTGACCTCAGAGTCGGTGCACCCTGGAGACGGTTGTGTGGGGGAGGAGGGGCTTCAGGGGTTATAAATGCATCTACCCCCTAATCCCCAAGAGGGGACTCCCTGAGCTCTTTTCCATCTTAAAAACAAATTCAGTGACACCAAAAGCACAGATAATTTTTTTAAATGGAGGAACTATACTCCATAAGTTTGTTTTAAAAACCTCTGTACAAAGGACACAATCACCAGAGTGAAAAAACAAACCACGGAATGAGAGAAAATGTTTGCAAATCACATACCTGTCAAGGAACCAATATCTAGAATAATAAAGAACACCCACAACTCAACACCAACGACAGAGCTGACCCAACTCTAAACCAGGCAGAGGACAGGGACAGACATTTCTCCAAAGAAGACGCACAAAGGGCGCGCACACGAAAAGACGCTCAGCACGACCAGTCACGAGGGAAATGAAAATCAAAAGCACAGGGAGATACCACCTCACACCCATCAGGCTAGTTTTTTCTTTCTCTTTTTTTTAAAGGAAAGTAAGTGTTGGTGAGGACGTGGAGAAACTGGAACCCCCGTGCACTGTGATGTGTGATGGGGATATAAAATGGGTAGCTGCTGTGGAAAACAGTACGGCCGTTCCTCAAAAATACTTTTCTAAAGGTTTTATTGTATTCTATTTGAGAGAGAGGGAAGGGAGAGAGACAGAGAAACTTCTATGCAAAAGAGAAACACCAATCGGCTGCCTCCGAGCTGGCAACCTGCACATGAGCCCTGACCGGGAATGGAACCGGCGACCTTTTGGTTATGGTGCGACACTCCAACCAAGCCATGCCAGCCAGGGCTGTTCCTCAAAAATACTGAACACGTCCCTAAAAGAAGTGTACAAGACTTCAACAGACACTTGTACACCCATGTTCACAGCAGCATAATGCACAATGGCCGAAAGGCGAAAACAAAACATAATCCATCAATTAATGACCGTATAAACAAAATGTGGTGTATACACACAAAGGAATATTATTCAGCCTTAAAAAGGAAGGAAATTCTGGGGAGCATTTGAAATCTTGTTCCCTGACATCTGTTGTCAGTTTGGCTCTTATAAAAACTGTTATAAAAATTATCTTAAAAACAAAAAAGAAATGCAGACACACGTTACAACATGGATGAACCTCAAAAACATGCTCAGGGAACTAAGCCCGTCACCAAAGACAAACACTGCACGACTCCACTCACACGCGCTCCCCAGGTCCGGAGAGGAGCCACACTCTCCGAGACAGAAAGGAGAGGGGTGGGGGGGGGCTGGGGAGTGAGCGTTGAGTGGGGACAGAGTTTCACTGGGAGAGGGGAGAGGTCCTGCAGATAGAAGTGGTGACGTCGCACAACAGTTTGTGCTTAATGCCAGCGAACTGCACGCTTACAAACGGTCGAGGGGTAAATTTTACATTATGTATACTTCATCGCAACAGAAAGGGCTTAGACCCACACTTCTTGAGAGAGGAAGAAGTCTGTGATGACTCGAGCCCCAGCCGCCACAGGACTGGAGCGCTGGGGGCAGGTCACGGCCTCCCGCCGCACCTGTACCCATTCAGACACTCAATTACAAACACCCGCTCTTCAGGCGAACCTAAATGCAGCAGCAAGCTCCAGCAGCCCGCGCAGCTGGAGGGCTGGTGCAGGCGGGGCGCGAACTGGCCCTGTTGTCCGAGTCAGCCGGCCGGCCGCGCCTCCTGCCGTTTCCTCCTGATCTGGAGACCAAACTCCCACCGGCCGGCTTCCAGCGACGCAATCGGATATTTATGATCGTACTAAGTTAAACTTTTACTTTTGGGGCGTCTTGAAGTTTTTAAATTTTTATCAATTACTGTAAATTAATGTACCTTTTCAAGTTCTAGTTATAACCAAGTATAATGTTTAACTTTCATTTTTCTGAGCAAAAATGAAAATAAAACATTAGCCATAAAAAAAAAGACTTAGAAGTCAAGAAAAATTTTAAATTATATTTATCTTCTTATCTCTTTCTCCGCAGAGAGAAAATTCGGGGAATCTGGGCATGAGAAGGCTTCTTTGCACTATTCTTATAGCTTGTCAAAAAATGTCTCTAGTTGAAAGGGGATGAAGATGTTCCTTCCTCTGCCCACAGGGCGGGAAGGAGGAGCCTGCAGCAGAGGCTCTGACTCGCTGGCCGCGGCGTAGGTAAGTCACCTCAGCCGCCCTTCCACCCCATCTCCTGTCCCCGCTCTTGCCCCGCCCCTCGGAACTTTCCTGCCCAGCCTGGGTCGTCTTCCTGGGGCCCTGGCAGTCTTTTCTCGCAACACAAAATAGGTTGAAAGGCCAGAAATTAAAAGAATCCATCTCTCAGGCTGAGTGAGGATTTTAGAAGGATTGTTTATTTGTTCAGAATTTCAATTGGGAAGTTGTCCCCAAAATGAGGCCCTCATAGGCCCAAGCAAGTCAATTTGGGGGCATCACCTCTGAGAGCAGAGAGATGAAGGAAGCTGCCAATCTGATTAGTGGCCCACCCCAGGAACCCTCTCTGGGGAAGGTAAACCGTCCCAGTGGCCTCGGTGACATGGGCTGTGCTACAGCAGATGCCAGGTTCTGGCGGCCAACCGTCCCTGCAGCCCTCTCTGCCCTCCTCCCCAGCATCAGCCTGATAGCCACTTGCCCACATCATCTTAGTGGTAGGAAATGAGCAGGGAGCCACAGAATGAGTCACCAGCTCGACCTAACCTTTGCTCCTCATGTCCTCTGGGTGCCCACTTAGCCCTTCTCCAAGTGGGGGAAAAATCTAAACTATGAAAACCACTATCAAAGAACACACACATGCCTCACAGCCGGCAGCCCCACAGCAAGGTAGTCACCTATTCACAAAAGACCCTGATAGGAGTGTCAGTGCTGCTTTATTCTTAGGGAGCACCCTGACCGGTGGTTCAGTTGGTTGGGTGTCATCCAGCAAAGTGAAAGGTCACAGGTTCGATTCCTAGTCAGGGCATATGCCCGCGTTGTGGGTCTGGTGCCCAGTCGGGGTGCATATGAGAGGCGAGAGGCCAAGTGATCCATGTCTGTCTCCCTCTTTCTTTTTCCCTTCCCCTTTCTCTCTTAAAAAATAAAATATATATATATATTCTTAGAGAGAAACCTTGAAGCCCCCCAATGTCAATGTCAATAGGAGGAGGGAGTGAGTCAGGAAAAGAGCCAGTTGCCCCCCTTCACCAAAGCAGGCTGAGCAAAAGCAGCTGGCACACTCGGGTACAAAGGCTGTGCCACACCTCCCGGCACTCCTCTCCGCTGACTAAGCTCAGGATGGCAGCTGTCCCTGGGGCAGGATGGGGAGGCGGGGGGCGGGGACTTTCTGGGTGGAGAGCAACGTCCTCTATCTTGCTCAAGGCACTGGAGACATGGGCATAAATACTTTTCCCCAAAGTGATGGGGCCAGCGAAGGTCAGTACGTGTGGCTTTATGCAAATCATTCCCCAATTTTAAAAAGGGCAACAAAGGTCAAAGGGCAACCGTGAAGTCCGTCTGAAGCTATGAGAAGTGAGTGGCCGTAATCTCACTCCATTCTTTGCCTCTGAACACTTTCTGTTCCAGTGGACGAGCTGGTGCCCCCGGGGGCAGGCAGCACACCCCAAGTCCCAGCAATGTGCAGAGAGCGCTGAGCATACCCCGTGAAAGCAAGGGACGGCCGGAGCCCCAGACGGTGCATTGTCTATGCCCTGTCTACCTGACAAAACTCCGCCACTCGGCCTCGTCTGACCGATTCCCTTGACCCCACGACAAAGACCCCTTTTGTTCCCTGGTTAATATCCTTAGCAGGTCTGTCTAGACTCACTGTGGCAGTAATTGTCTTGTGATGTCACAGGGACCTGTGACCCAGCTCCTCCTCGCCTGCTCAGGCAGGGAATACCCCAGACAGCTCCAAGCCAAGGGGTCCCTGTCCTTGCACCTACGCCTACCTGGGCCTCCTAGGAAGAGACACGAAGCTGGTGTCCCATGAGGCACGTGGGAGAAACAGGAAAATGAAAAACATATTCTCTCCTGCAAGAGGTACTAAGGAGCACCATCCTGGGGAAAGACCACAGTGTGGGTGGTTCACCCCTCAGTCCCCAGAACTCCCACCCCCTGATGTTGCTGGTGGATGTTCACCCAGGGCTGAAGAAGGAAGGTCGCGTGAGGGAAGAGGAGCAAAAGACAGAGAGACAGAGAAAGGAAGAGAGACTGCGAGAGACTCACAGAGAGGCCAAGAGACAGGACGGGAGAGGGAAACAGAGATATAAAGAGAAAGAGGGATCAAGAGAGGAGGGGAGAGACAGACAGGGAGAGACGTCAGCTGGTCCCTGAGAGAGAAGGACAGGCTCCTTCTACAGATGGAGCAACTTGGGCTTCTGGAAAATCAGTCGGGAGAGAAAGTGACACTGCTCCCTCTGTATAACCAAACCCCATCTCCAGCCTCGGGAGATGGACACCAGCCACAACTGCACCTGAGTCTGGACCACACCATGCACACTGGGGCCTAGTTCCTGAGGCGTGGACTTGCCTTCTCCAGCAGCTGCACTCTTTTCACAGGCAAATCTGCTTTATCTAGGCCAACTAGAAGGCACCACAGAGGCTCAGCTCTAAGCGACCCCTGGGTCGATAGTGCAGACCACTCGGGACGACTCAGCTCCAATGACCTGGTGTTCTAGCACTGGCGGGACTTACCTGCGGTAGCAGTGAAGCCAGCAGAGGCTCACACTTTGGGGAGGGGGTAGCCTAGAAGGGCACAGGGGTTCTGGAAGGAGGAAGAATGGGAAGGGGCTGGGATAGATGCAGGTGCTGCACAGGCGCCCGTGAATGAGATCCTGTGGAGGTACACTAGCACAAGCATTTGGAGGACAGCCGCACCCGTCCAGTTTTGTTTTGTTCATTGTAAACAGGGGAACAATCAGATCTGGGCAGGTTGGTGTCTTTTTCACTGGGGAATGATGTAAAATCTTCTCTTGCTCATAAACTTGAAGAAATTGAAAGTCTTCCAGAGGCAAGGTCTGGAAAGATGAGCGATTTTAACAGAAGGGGTGTTTCCCCTCGGGCACCGGGATGAAAAGCTGCCACCCCCTCCATCCGAGTCCTAAAGCTGGGGGGGGGGGTGTGGATTTCCAAAGATTGTTTAATTGATTTTTCTCCTATTTAGATGCAGATCATCATGTCTGGGGCCCAGGAATTCAGACACACGGCTTTGTGTCCACTCAGCCCCATGAAGGCTCGGGTCTGAAACCCGCACAAAGCCAGACACACACGTCTGCAGAAACACGCTGTTTCCTTTTTGTCTGGGGCTCCAGGGAGCGGGTGCTATGAGCAAGGCCTGGAACATGCTCGCATCTGCAGGGTCCTGGAGACCCCACCCCTCTGTCTCACTCACAAAATGGGGTAAACTTTTCATAAAAGGAAAGTGGCCAAGATTTTTGAGATCAGAGTAGGGATGATAAAAAAAAGTGGGGGCTCCAGCTAGGGGTTGGTCCATCAAGGTTTCAACTTGAATTTCTCTCCAAATTCAGAGCTCTGGAGTGGAAAGCAGGCGATGCCTTAAATCAAGCAGCTAATGGGCTAGGATTAACACGAGTCTGGCTCCGGTCTCGCAGATCTGATTTATATAGGGAGAAAACGTTTCTCTCTTTCTCTCTGCCCATTGTTCCCTAGTCTGTCCCTCCAAATGCCCCATCTGACAAAGAAATTGGAAGGCTCACTGGCTGACACCCTGCTCAGGACAGCAGGAAAGATCCCCCCACTCCTCAACCCATATGCAGACTTCTCTTCCACCAGCAGCTGGGAGGTACCAATGAGGATCACTGCACCCACCCCAAAGGTTAATACATCCCCCAATATCCCTGCCTGGTGCCCCCAAAACCTGGCTGGTGCATGGGGCACTTCTGAGGCAATGCCACTCTGTTTTTTTTTTGGCTGTGTGACTTCAGATAATTCTCTCCAGGCCTCAGTTTCCTCATCCATCAAGTGGGTGCAGGAGTGACTGCTCCTAACCACGCAGGGGCTGTTAGGAAAACTCAGAGTGCTGGGCTACAGAACACACTTGGCTCAACACATGTAAGCTACAGCAGCTGCTATCTGGGAAGACGCACACATCAAACTGAAATATGTCACAGGAAGCTTCACAGGAGATGTTCATGTTGTGCAGTCCTTCCTTTCTTTGGTGCCAAATATTGCCCGTGGGAGCCCAGCCCCAAGATTGATTCCTACCCTTTGGATCCAAATTACCTGGACTGCAATCCAGCTGGCATTCACGGTGTGTTCCCCAAAAGGACCAAACCCTAAAAAAAAACAAAACAAAACAGTAAAAGCAGCATGTCACCACAATGGCCCTTCCCAGCCTGCCCAGGGTCAGGCTGCTGCCTCCATCTGGGAGAACAGGGCAGGGAGCTGCAGGAGCAGCTGACACCTGGGACAATGTTGGAGCCCTGTCCTGAGTTCTGGGGCACACCCAGTGGTACTTCAGAGCTGCCCCCACCCACACACACTAGTCTGCCCTTAACTCCTTTCCCGTCCTTACTTTCATGTGCTCTCGTGCCCAGCAAAAGGCCAGTGGCCTCCTTTTGCCCCAGAAAAGGCTGGTCTTGCTCCTTTCTCAACTTCCTCCCCTGTCCTTGACTCAGCAAGTAATTATTTTATCACTGTTCCTGGAGGGCCTCTCCCCCTCTCTGGAAATGCAGAGGGCTGTAGGCACTGTGCGAATTACCACTGAATGAATGGCCCTTAAGGGGTGCACGTGGGTGCCCCCCAGGCTGGGCTGTTCAGACATCATCCCACCACCCTCCTTACCACTTGTTTAAACTCCAGCCCCATTTAGGAACCAAGACAGTTGCCCAGAAACGTGCCAAGTGCTCTGTGTGCACTGTAGCACTCCACCGCACTGCATCCCCTTTCAGGAAAGGGGGTTTCCTGGGCCCATTTTACAGAAGCCGGACCAAGGCCCAAAGTGGTTAAGCCAGCTGCCCCAGGTCATACAGGGAGAAGATGGAAGAGTTGAGATTCAAACCCAGACCCGTGAGTCTATGTCTCCCCCCTTCTCATCACCCTGTCACCCTGCCTAAAAAAATAAAAATCTCCAAGAGAGGCTGCCCTGGAAGTGTGGGTCACTACATTTGGGCTGAGAGTCCCAGGTAGGGTCAAGACCCCGGGGAAGGATGCTGTGCCTTGGAAGAGCTGGACTCCGTCCCTCAAGCTGAGTCACAACCTCACCACTCCCTCCCTTCTCTGTGAGACTCAGTGTGCCCCTCTGCAAAACAGAGACAGTTCAGATGTCATGAGCTCATGCAAGGAAAATGCTCAGTGGATAGCTGCCTGCACAGTCAGCAACAGAGCAACGGAAACCCAGAGACAGAGGGCTGCAAGGAGTGGTGACCTTCCTCCAATCACACACACCTGTTAGTCAGGTGAGTGGCTTCTTCCTGAGAATCCCAGACCGGTTCCACCCTCCCAGATCACAGAACACCTGTGTGAACCTTATCTGGATTTCTCACTGGGACCACTCCAGGAGGCGAATCAAAATGACCCCCCAGCCACAGGCCCAGCAGAAGTTGATGCCCACGTGGCCCCGAGTCTCCGAGAGGACGAACAGGTACTTTAAGGGAGTTGGTGACAGCGAGGGGCGGTCTCGCCCACAAACAGCCTGAGCAGAAAAGATTTTATCAAGACGGTCCCTGGGACAGCCAGGAGAGTGTCTGGGCATCCGAGGTCCCCTGAGTTCCACCTGGCCTGTCCGGGGTGGGAGGGGGTGGGAGGGGGTGGGAGGGGGTGGAGAGCAGCACCCCCACCCCCATTAGCTCAGGACTGGGGAGCAGTAGCTGTCAGGAGGTTCATCTATCACCGGGGCACTTCCTGCCCGCAAATCGGCCTTTGTCCCCTGGGGCGGAGGGTGGGGACAGGCCCGACCTCAGGAGGGGCAGGGAGGAGTAAGTCCAGTCTAGCTCACCCGCCGGGCAGACGAAACAGGCAGGTGCCGTAAGGTCACCATGTCCACCCAAGGAAGGAAGGACGCCGGAGTAGCCTGCTCAGCGCGGGGAACTCAACTGGATCCCCACACTCCTTCCTGCCCCGACCCTGACACTGGGGCACCCCCTTCTTCACTTTCTGCATTGCACGGACCGAGCTGAGCTCCCGTGGGCGATGACATCTTCCGAACGTGGCATGACTTTCCAGCACCTGCTCAGCCTGGGAAACCGCACCCCACCCCCAGCCCTGTCCGCCCCCGGCCCGACTGCCGCCATCAGTGCGTACCCGTCACCACCACCGCCTTCCGGGGCTGTTCCATGGCGTTCGGGCTTCGCCTCAGACCGGCTGGGGTCCGGACTGGCGCCGTTCTACGCCACCGAGGCCCGGCCCCTAGCCACGCCCCAGCCACGTCCACGCCCCTGGTCCCGCCCCACCCAGGCCGCTGGGCGTGCGCGCCCCGGGGCCCAGACGTGTGCACGCGCGGTCCGGTGTTGAACCCTGGAATGCCCGGCTCCTCGCCAGACTCTCACTTGAAATGTGAAAAACTGAGAAATATGAGTTCTTCCCATAGGATGTGGCCGCGTGAACCCACTGATTTAGGCGTTGAGGTCACTTACTCCACAAGTGTTCACTGAGTGCCTGCCGTGAATGTCAGGGAGTTCCCCACTTCCCCGTGAGCAACTCCTCTGTTCATCCCGTTTTACAGATGGGTAACCTGAGGCACAGTTCAGAAGGCCACTAGGCTAGACTTTCTAGGGTCACAGAAGCGACACGCAGGCCAGGAAGTTGAGCTAGGGAAGAGCTGAGTGGCACCCGAAGGTTCCCTGCAGGCTTCTATGTTGCTAAGGAGGCTGATGTGGCCCAGAGACCTCAGGCTCCCCTCCCTCCATCTCCCACACGCAACTTCCCAGTCTTCCAAGGGCCTAACACAGTCCCACCCCAGGGCCTCTGCACTTGATGTTCCTTCAGTTACCACGAACTGCTTCCTCTCCTTTGGGGCTCAGCTGGAACATCACCTCCTCCTTCAGGCCCTCTTTACCTACCTGGATGGAATCACCACCACCCAGGAGAGACCTTTCTCATTTCCTTATTTCCTCCTCTCCTAAGCAATGATCACATTCAGAAATGATTCCTTTATTGGTATTGATTTCTCGTTTATTTCCCATTTCCTCCAACATAGGGGTTAGGACTTTCATGCCAAAGGGTGTGTCTCTATTATCAATGTTCCTGTACCCAGTACAAGCCTGGCACACAGTTGGTCCCACCAGTGTTCATCAGAGGCCAGAATTCCTCCAAAAACAGAAAAATAAAAGTTTTTCAGTTTCTTGCCACATCTTCAGAAACAGGGCTGAGCCTTAGACTTGGTCACTGTCATCTCATTCCAAGCAGCCTCGGCCCAAATGAGCCAGGGTGCTGCTGAAGTATCAGCTACCTCTGACCCGGGGCCTCAGAATACCCAGAGCCCCGTTTGCAAATGCAGACTGGAGGTCACCTACTCAGCAGCTATCTGAGTCTCTGGCAGCTTCAGGTAAAATTCAGAAAATTCAGAGCAGGCCTGGTCTGGCTGTGGGAGTGAGCCCCAAACCAAGTGGGAGAAAACAGAAGGAAAATCTGAATCAGAATCAGGTTTTATAGCTCAAACATGAATAAGTGTCTGGAGCAAAGTGCACATGTTACTAGAAGCCTGGGATGTGAAGAGAGGGAGGTGACGATAGGTTTCATTTTCCCCCATCACACCAGAAAAAAGGGAGGAAACTGTTAACACCCAGAGTCAGCACTGAGGAGCAGAAACCAGGTAATGATAAAAACCCATATAAGGTACTAAAGTTCAAAGTGCAAGAGAGGGAATCATTAAATGTTGAGGTTAGTCATTGAAGAGTTCACAGAGCAGCTATGCATTAATGCACGTTCTGACAACTGCCAGGGACAAAGTCCAAACTCCAGATTAAGCAATTAAAACTAGCTTCTTGGGCTCATATAAGTGGAAAGTCAGACCTAATGGCTTCAGGAATAGCTGGATCCAGGGGCACAAACCGTCCTCCCTGTTCACCGTAGCTCTGCTCTTACGTATGTTGAATTCTTGTGCATGTTGGAACCGGATGGCACTGGGCTTTTACTCTCTCACTTGTAAAGCTATTTCACTTTTAACAATCTCCATGGAAAGCACCCTTCTCCCTCCTAGCCCTGAGATCCCTCTCAAGGGAGATTCTAATTAGTCTTGGTTGGTCACGGGCTTCCCCTTTAACCAATCACTATGGGCAGGAGAATGGAGAATTCTGGCCACCCCTATGTTGAAAGGACAAACAAAAAACGCAGTGACCTCAGTCTACCACATGGGGTCACCCAAGCAGAATTTTCAAGGATGAAATAGGAGTTTGCTAGTTGGGCAAAAGAAAGCCACTGGACTTAGAAAGGTCTAGAAAGGGCACAGAAAGAATAATTCAGCACAAGAATTTTTTCCTACTTCCACCACCAAATTAACACTGGGACATTTCATGTACCCCAGTTTCTGTTGTTTACATCAAGCGGCCTTTACCCTTAACAAACAAGACTTGGCGGACCAGCAGTTAGCACACCTGGGTTGGCCGCCTACCAGCGCCGTGCACCCAGCCCAGATGTCGCCAGCCTCCCTGGGAGAAGCCCTGGGCTGGCGACAGACGGGACTTGAAGAATAAGTGCTCCAGCAGCCCTGAGCCGGGGCGGGACCACATGGGATCACAGTGAGACGTGAGCTCTTTCTTAAAGAAAATTTTATTCATTGATTAACAAAAAAATTTAATCCTCACCTGAGGATATGCTTATTGATTTTAGGGAGCAAGGAAGTGAGAGAGAGGGAAAGAGACAGACAGACAGACATCGATTTGTTGTTCACCTAGGCATACATTGGTTGCTTCTTATACGTGCCCTGACCAGAGATCGAATCCATAACCTTGGCTTATCCAAGCAACGCTCAAACCAACAGCCTTGTGTGCCAAGGCTGAGACATGAGCTCTCATGCTGCTTCCGAGATCCCCAGCTGGACTGACCCGCAGTTGCTTTCTGCCTCACACACGTATTGGTGCTCCATGCAGGGATCCTTCTCTCCCTGTATCAGGTCTCCATCCCCAGTGGGGCTTCCTGGAGTCACCCCTTAAATACACTATGTGCCCTTGAGCACTCATCTCAGGACCAGCTTCGGAAGGGCAACTGTTGGTCCAGGGATAGCAAGAGCCTGGCAGTTTATATGGCTTTCACATTGGATCAATTCACTAACATAACTTAGATTATGTTCTAAGCTTGGGCATCTGGATGACCTTTTTTGAAATAAGGTCTTTGCAGATGTAATTAAGGATCTGAAGATGACATTACTGTGGATTTACAGTGGGTCTATTAAGAGAAAGGAGTGTCCTTTTAACAGAAAGGAGAGGAAGTTTTAGACACAGTCATAGAGAAGAAAGCCATGTGAAGAGAAAGAAACAGATTGGAGTGATATGTTTACAAGCCAAGGAACTACAAGGATTGCCAACAACTAGCAGAAGCTGGGGGAGCAGCCTGGGATGAATCGTTCCTCAGGGTCTTCTGGAGGCAGCAACCCTGCTGACACCTTGTCATCAGAATTCTGAATCAAGTTCTATTGTTTTAAGCCACCCAGTTTCTGATTTGTTACAGCAGCCGAAGGAAAGAACACATTTGCCTATTTATTTTGTTTAGTGTATGTTTCCCCAACTGATTCCTAAGCCCGAAGAGAGCCAGTTTTCTCAGGTTTGTTCGCTTGTGTTTCCAAGAACAGCCTCGACAGTACGTGCCAGATGTTGTCCAAAGTGCTTTCTTGTGGTTTAACTCGTTTCATCCTCACTGCAGAGTTCTAGAGCAAACACTATCATTACACCTATTTTACAGGGCGGGACAACTAAGGCTCAGAGGGGCACAGTCAGGATTCCAACTTACCAAATGATGGCCTAGGATGAGGACCAACTACAACAGTGAAAACCAGAAGAGTAGGAGCCAGAAGGCACTTCCTAATAACCGTGGAGCGTCGGTTTAGCTGGAAGGAGTAACCAGTCTTGCCCACAGCGTGGACCCAGAGAATCGTAGGTTCCACTTAAGCCAGAATCCCTACCCACGGGGACTTCCAGCGCCGGCTCACGTAGCCCCACCCCCTTTTGCAGCACTCACCGCGGCACTTTACGGCTCTTCCCTTACTCCTCCGGCGGGAACACCTCCCGCCTTGCCCCTAGTGCCTAGCAGGCCCCGCCCTACTCCACGTGCATTGGTTGCGCTTCCCTAAAGCTCCATGCCGACTGGCTTCTGTCGCTGCCACTCCATTCAGCCTAGAGGCGCGCGGCGGAGTGGCTACCGGTGGGAGCGTGAGCAGCGGCGGCAGCGGTGGCGGAAGTGACCGGCGGGTTAGGTCCCCGCCGACACTATGGTGAGGGCTGGGCGATGGCGAGCTCTCGTCCAGAGGCGGGGGACGCGGCCGCCAGGGCTCCCTGGGGCTGGCGTTGGAGCAGGGGCGATGCAGAGCGAGCGTGTGATCTGGGGCTCTAGTCCTTCCCCTCGACCCGAGGAGGAGAAACTGAGTCCGGAGAAGGCGGGGGCTCTACTAGGGTATCCAGCGCGTCGGTCTCCGGGTACTTGCAGTTGGACGAACGTGTAGTCATAGTGTAGTGGACTAGCCGCAGTCTTCCCATTTTGCAGATGGGGAAGCCGAGGCCGGAGAGGAAGGGGACCCGCCGAAGGGCGATGGAGGCAGCAGAGTGAGTTTGATACAGTGAGGTATCCCCGAGTGCATCCGCCCCAGTCTGACCTCATATTGGGAAGCTGGAGTGCGGGGAAGCAGGGTGCCCGTCTGACTTCTCACATTAAACCAGTTTTGCGGATATCAGGATTTACAAGGCCCTTAGAAAAATTAGCAGCACAACTTCCTGTGTCTCTCGTTTTCAGGCTGAAAAACAGACCCAGAAAAGGGGTTTTCTTCTCCGTGGATCACACAGTAGGGGCAGGGGGCGGGTTTGAGCCAGAAGTGGACTAACTGCGCCCGTTCAGTTCACAGAAGGAAAAAATTGAGACCCTGACAGGGAAATGGAGACCCCCACACTGAGGAATTCAGAGATGGGCCTCGTGGGAGCGGGAGCGTGCTTGGCCCATCAACACCTGAGTCTCAGACCCTAGCTGCATGTTCCTTAGGGTTGGTGAAGGCTCCCACTAGTATTGCTGACTAGTACAGGAATTGAGAGAAGTTCCTCTCTGCTGGAGGGCAGAGTTGGCCTGAGGGTATGACCAGAAAGATCCCTCTTTGTTAAGCTCCATAGAGGCAGGATCTTTGTGTTTATATTGATAAATTCCCAGAGTCTAGAACAGTGCCTGTGCAAAGTGCACACTCTGTTTCAGCCAGAAGAGTGTCCAGGAGTGGACAAGGCATGACACACACTCAGTTCCCTGTGGTCCTGGCGGTCCGGAAGCAAGGGGCTAGGTGTGCAGGTGGGAGTGGCCCAAGGCAGCTTCCTGAAGTGGGAACCTCAGGAAGCTGTTGAGTCCAGTCCTGGATTGGTCCGGAACCCAAACATTGTGAAAAAGCTCAGAGAAAGGAATCCTCTTCCCTTCGGTTTTTCTAATTTCGCCAGTCTAATTTCTCATTTTTCCAGATGGCCCAGTTTCCACCAGAGCTAGGTGTCAGGCCCTCTCCCGTTTCCCTTGACACCTTCATGCACCTTCCTCTTTCCCATGGAGTTCAGAGTTCTCCAGGATCCTCCTGTTCTTTCCTCTGCCTCCAGCTTAGTTTGGGGATGAGGATGGAGATGGCAAGACGTGGTCAGTGCCCCTGGCTGGTGCTGCAGTGAAGGGCTGTCCAGATGCCACCTCTCCCTTGAGTGTTTCCTTATTTGTGGGGTGGGGCAAGCATCCCACCCACCCCACATGCCTCCCTCGGCTGTATGTGTATTTCCCTCATATTTGTTCAACAAATATTTACTGAGTCCCTCTCGTGTGCCTGGCCCCGTGCTTGGAGCTGGACAAAGTCCACACCTTCTGAGTTTTCCAGTCTAGCAGGAAGCATGGTGTTTCAAGTCTAGCCAGGGAGACAAGTAAACAAGATAATTAGAGACTGGCTACGTCCTGTGATGGAAACAGCAGAGGGTGGCCCAGGTGGAAACCTCGTTTCCTAAATGGGGTTATTATGAAGGCCTGGCAGAGGGAGGGGACTGTTGAGCAGCAGTCAGCCTGGGGAAGGGCCCCCCAGGCAGAGGGAACCACAGGAACAAAGGTGGAGCGGTAGGAACCTGTGTGTTGTGTGAGGAGTGGAGTGGGCCAGTCAGGTCTGGCCTTGTGGCCTGCCTGGGGGGTGGAGATAGGGAATTCAGAGGAGAACTGGGTCCCTCCCAGGCTTCACATGTCCTCTCAGGTGCTTTGTGGTTAGGGCACTGCCAGGGATAACAATGGAGGCTATGGGTCCTCCAGAACTGTCCTGTCAGTAGCTGGGACGAGGTGGTGACCCGAGAAAGGCTGTCACCAGGATAGGAGTTGTGTGTCATAGAAGGACATCTGTGGGTCCCATACTGACAAGCCCATCCGTCTGCTTTCACTGGCTTTACCAGGACTTGGCTGTGTGTCCCTGGGCAGTTCCCTCCTCTGACCCCCCCTCTACGTCTTGGCACCTGAGTCCATTTTCATTCCCACATCCCAGAGTTAGCCTGACCCTGTCCCCTCTCTGGTGATCTGGGAGGAGGACCCAGGTGTCTCATCACCTTGGTTCAGATTCCCACTGCCCAGGAAACCCCGCAGCTTCTGCACAGTAAAAGGTGATCTGGGGCTGTGGCCCCAAGTGCAGAGCGGAGTGTCCTGTTTCCCCTTCGAAGTCTGGTTACAGTGTCACACAGACCCACGCAAACAAGAGGGCAGGGGCTATGATTGGCTCTGTCGGTCTCCAACCTGCTCATCTTCTGTGGAGCAACTGCCCATTCTCCACGTGGCCTGTTCTTTCTCCTTATCTTGGCTGTCCAGGAAGCCAGTGCAGGAAGTGGGCTTGGGCCTGGCTTCCTGTTGTCGCTGGACCTCCCCCTGTGACTCTTGTCAGGGAATGTCAATGGGATATGGGATTTGTGCCCCCCACCCAAGCCCTTCCATGGGAGCCACCCTCTGGGGGTGAGGGCCATTTCCGGCCTCCACTGGAGAGGCCGTCCAGTTCCACGACCTGAAGAAACAGCTGTCCATATCGGATCAGTAGTGTGAGGCCAGGCAGGACGAGGTGAGGCCTCGTTCCTCCCCAAGGCAGTTTCCTGTCTGTGGGGCTCTCTGTCTAGAACCTCCATCTAGCCACACTGAATAGGCTGCCATTGGACCCCGGACCCAAGCACTGGCACCTGAGTCAGCCTTCTGGAGAGCCAGGAGCAGCTCCAGGTACAGGGTCCCGAATTGGGTTCCCAAAATGAGAAGAGCTGATTTCCCCCCTTACCCCCCTCCGGTTATACCATGTTTATTATGAAAAAGGAATTCAGTAATGATGGAAAAGTTGATATCTTAAAAGCCCACCTTATCTGGGTGAGTTTTAGAAGATTCCATCCTTTACCTGCCATCTCTTGCGGTAACCACAATGGTTTTTCAGGAATACTTCCTCCTCTGACCTATTGAAGTCCTGTCTTTGAGAACTCAGTTCAGATGTGGTCTCCTCAGATCGAGGTGGACTCCCCATTGTGCCTGGCCGAGTCACTCTTGGTCCACTGCGGGCTGCCCCACTGGCTGCGGACAGAAGGGTCAAGCTAAGCTCTTTCTCTAGCTAGCTCTAGTGCTGGGCAATATTCTCAGTCTCTAAGCCTCAGCACGCCCATCTGTAAAGAGGGGTGGTGGTAACCACATGTGATGCTGGAAATGCAAGACCCGGAGCCGCCTGTGTCCATGTGGTGGGTCTCACATCGGCAGAGCAAACAGCAGCAGCGCAGGGCCTGCACACCGCGGTGCTGTTGGAAAGCATGGTGGATGTGAGGGAATGGATAGCATGAGGTATTAAAAAAATCAGGTTCTCAGCAGTGGGACTAGGTGGCAGCTGCCTCTGGGAGGAAAGGTGGACCTTGAGATGTTCTTTCCTGAACTGGGAGGCAGGTGCATGTCCTGAGGTTGTGCAGAATGAGAGTGCCTCTTGGGGGCTTAGGCATGTGCGCTCTGTACCCCTGGTGCTGTGCTGGGGCCCTGCCCAGAGGCCTGGGGCTCCCAGGTGCCGACTAAACAGGCAAATCTCGTGCCCTTGTCTGTCGTGTCTTTCAGCTCCCATTGTCACTGCTGAAGACGGCTCAGAATCACCCCATGGTGAGTAGGTGCCATCTGGGGCGATGAGTTTCAGTGGGGGCCAGCCCTGGCACAGGGACGGGGACACTGGGTGAAGAGTGAGGCGCCTCCAGCTAAACCTGATTCCCTGCCTGTCCGCAAAGCAGCAGCTTGTTCTCTTCCCTCCCACGTGGGTCAGGACTAGAGTCATTTTGGCTGCTTACAGAAGTAATACGTGCTTATTAAAAATGTCAAACATGCCCTGGCTGGTGTGGCTCAGTGGATTGAGTGCTGGCCTGCAAGCTGAAAGGTCACTGGTTCAATTCCTGGTCGAGGTAAAGGCACATGCCTGGGTTGTGGCCCAGGTCCCCAGTGGGGGCTGCGTGAGAGGCGGCCAGTCGATGTTTCCCTTGCGCATCCATGTTTCTCTCCCTCTCTTTCTCCCTCCCCTCCTCTCTTCTAATAATAAATAGATAAATAAAATCTTTTTAAAAATGTCAAACAGGAGAGGAACCCAGAGTGCATCCCCGCACTCATCTTCCCAGCACCCTAACTAATCCGTGATGTGTGTGCACATAAGCGTAAATGTGATTCTTTAAAATGTTGTTTTTTTCCCAATATATTCTGTTTTCTTTTTATTCAGTACAATTCAAATATTACACAACTCAGCCTTTTAAAGTAAACAGCGCAGTGGCCTTTAGCCAATTCACAGCGTTGTACAGCCGTGCCGTCTGGCGGGTTCCAGAACAGTTCCCTCACCCCAAGGAGACCCCGTCCCCACTAGCAGTTGCTCCCCGTCCCCTCACCCAGTCCTGGCAACCACCAGTCCGTGCTCTGTCTCTGGTTTGCCTGATCCGTTCGCTTCACACGGACGGGATCCCGTGTGTGGCCCACGGGTCTGCCTGCCCTCCGCGCGGTGCTCTCCGGCTCCGCCCTGTGTCAGTGTCCGCTCTTTCTAACGGCGAGTAGCTCTCCGTTGTGCGGACGGGCGCGATGTGTTCCTCACATTCACCGGCTGATGGAGGTTTGGGGTGCTTCTGTTTTTTGCCTATTTGAATATTTGGCTGCTGTGAACATTTGTATATAAATTTTTTTTAATCGTCACTCAAGGATATGTTTATTGCTTTTAGAGAGAAAGGAAGGGAGAGGGAGAGAGAGAAAAACATTGATTGGTTGCTTCCTGTACACGCCTTGACTAGGGATTGAATCTGCAACCTAGGTTTGTGTCCTGACCGGGAATTGAAACCGCAGCCTTTTTTTTGGTGTACAGAATGCAGCTCCCACCAACCCGGCCAGGGCTGCTGTATGCATTTTTTGCATGGATGAATGCCTTTGTTTCTCTTGGGCATATACCTGAGTTGGTCCTTTTTAAAATCACAGTCTATTGTTTGTTTGTTTGGGGTTTTTTTTCCCTCCCACCAAAAAAAAAAAAAAAGATTTCTTCATAGAAAATCTACAATGCCCAGCAAAGTGTGCAGAAAAAGCAGAACGTGTCCCTGTAAGATGTGCTCCCTGGAGGGGCTGGGTGCTGAGGCAGTGGCCCCTGGGTCCCAAGAGGAGTTGAGGACGTGTCTGGATAAGGGCAGGGCTTCTCTTAGTGGCAGGGATGTACCTCCCTTGGGGCCCACGACTGACTTGGGGCCCATTTCCGTCCAGTTGGTAGAGCTTAAAAATGGTGAGACATACAACGGGCACCTTGTCAGCTGTGACAACTGGATGAACATCAACCTGCGCGAGGTGATCTGCACGTCCAGGGTGAGTGCCCTGCGCTGGAGCTGGCCAGCACCTGGGGACCACTGGGTGCGGTGGGCGGGCGTGGGGGTAGCAGGGGCTGTGTGACCGGGAGAGTGTGCGTGGACTGGAGGCTTACAGGGCCTCAGCATTTTGGCCTCTAGATTGGGTGAAGGCCCTTTCCTGTACCTTTTGGGAGGTGGGGGGCTCGTCCAGCCTACCACAAGTCTTCCAACCAGGGGTGGGGCCTGCGGGACTAGGCTGGTGTAGAGTAGTGCCAAGGGACAGGGCTCCAAGTCCCTAGTGTCCGTACTTTGAACCTATGAGGACTGTACCTGTGGGGATGCTTCCTGAGCAGGTAGTGAGCTGTTCCCCTCCTCCTCCATCCCTGATTCTGCCCCTGACCAGGAAGGACTCCGGCCGAGGGGGTGCTTTCTGGCTATAAGTCCCTGTACTGGTAGGGGTTGGCCTACAGGGCAGGCAGACCCCACCTTCCTGTCTGCCTTAGCTGCTGTTGGTCTAGGCTGTGGGCCATAGTGGTGTAGTTTTGGGGTATCCAGGTCACCAGAGGGCAAGGGTGGCCCTGTAGCCTTGTGGACCAGGAGGCTTGTTTACCTCCCCAGGCCTGAAACCAGGAAGTGCAGGGCCAGAGCCTAACCCACCAGGGCTGGGGGCAGGTCCCTGGGGTCGCAGGCTGGGGTGACCCCAGAGCCATGAGGACAAGGATGGTGGTGGAGACAGGGCTCTCTCACAGTAAGTAGCATGCATGGACTCCAGTCTTTGTCCCCCTGCCAGCCACAGCCCCCCAGGTTACAGGAGAAGAAGCTGCTGAGGGCCCCAGCCAGGGTGAGGCTGTCTTGAGCCTATGGGCAGCGTGCCCCTAGGGTTTGCCATGCACAGTGTGAGGCAGCCCCCTAACCCTGGTCCATCCTTTTGGATGGTTCACGCCCTCACAGGCAGACTGATGGCATGACCCCTTCACTCACCTACACAGCTCTGACCTGCTCCTTGTAATGGTACATTGTGGAGCTGCCACCCTAGCCTGCTAGAAGCTCCCTCCTGGATTTCTTGCCATGTGCAGCAGATGTCTGGGTGGCTCCATTGTGGCCTCAGCAGACAGGGCTGTGTTGCATAGTCTTACGTGCATATGTCCTTCTGCACATGGCCAGTAGGTCTGTATCCACCTGTGGGACCTAGAACCAACTATCAGTTCAGGGCTTGGTTGGTCCAGTCTCCAGCACCAACTAAGTTTGGAAACATGGCTCCCCTGGACTTTCCCTCTGTGGCCAGATGGTTGGGAGGAAAGGCTGGAGTGAGGATCGAACTCCCTTGGGTGGTGGGTGGCAGAATCCAGAGACCCCAGAGGCCAAGGTCCCAGGGAAAGCTCGGGTTGGGAGGCGCTAAGTTACTGCCCCAGAAAGCAGAGTGAGACCTGGCTCCTGCAGGGAGCGCACTGGGCTCAGCCTGACCTTGGCCGAGGGCGGGCCGATCCAGGAGCAGCCAGCCCTTGCCCTGGCTGAGAGCTTCTACGGAATCCTTCTGTTTCTGCCTGGCTGTACTTTGCATCCCCACAGACTTGGCCCTCGGCCCACTCTTTCTGGGAAAGGAATGTGTGGGGCCTCGTGGGGTTCCTCTGTGGGATGGGAGCTCGTGAACGTTCCTGGGAAGAGTCAGCCCTCAAACGTTGTCTCACCCACTGGGCGCCTCTGCTGGGCCAGAGCAGACTGCTGGTGAGGACTGGGGGGGACTGGGGGTTTCAGGGAGACTGGAGACTGGGAGGCAAGCCCCGTCACGGACTAGAGATAGCTGGACAAGGAAAGGTGACAACCAACAATGGTGTGTGCAAAGTGCTAGGAGCCAGAAGCCCTCTGTGTGTTCCAGAAAGTTCCATTTGGAAAGTGTGTGGAATGTGCCAAGAGAGGGCAGCTAGGGTGGGGCTGGGTCTTGGGCCCTGGGAGCCATAGTGAGTTTGGACCTGATCCTTGGGCCAAGGGGGCCCTAAATGTTTTTTTTTCTTTCTTTTCTTCTTTTTTTTTTTTTTTTAGGTTTTATTTGTTTATTTTTAGAGAGAGGGGAAGGGAGGGAGATACGTGAGAGCGACATCAATCTGTTGCCTCTTGCACGCCCCTGGTGGGGGACCCAGCCCGCAACTCAGGCGTGTGCCCTGACCCGGGAATTTAACCGCGACCTTTCAGTTTGTGGGAGGACGCCCAACCCACGGAGCCACACCAGCCCCGGCTCTGATTGGGTTCTAAGCAGGGAGAGGTCTTAGTCTGGTTTCTAAGGGTGTGGGGGGAGGAGAAGGCTACCCAGGCTTCTGGCTCCGAGCAATGGGGGTGGGGCTGGGAAACTAATCTGGTGGAAGAAGCCTTGGGCTCCTGCCCAAGGGCAGCAGGAGGGGACTTCAGGGGAAGGCCTTGTGCTGGTCGCCTGGCAGGGGGCGGGGCGGGGCCTCCATGTAGTAGGCGCCACAGGGTTTTGTCTTTTCTAGCCCCCTTGTCTCTCCAGCCTCAATTAGCTCCCCTGAAAACTAGCATCTTGGGGAGCCGTTCCTGGTGAGTGCCAGACCTGCCTCCTGCCCCTCTCCTGGCCCTCTTCACCTGTCTCACAAGGTCTCTGTCCTCCTGCCCTGTGTCCCATGCCAACCTTGGACCCTGCCAGGAAATAGTTGGATGAATGAATGAGTCAGGGATGTAGAAAAGATTCCAGAAGGTGGGTTCTAGAAGGCTGGGGGCAGGAGCAGACAGCAACTAGGCTGTGGCAGCACCTGGTGCATGGGGCAGCCCCCACCCTGGGCTTTGAGCTGCAGGTGACAAATCCCATCCCACACTGCAAGACAGGCAGAGTTGTGGAGGCCATCTCCCATGTAGCCCTGGCTCATCCTCATGTGCCAAGGGTGCTGAATGTCTGTTGACCCCACCAGAGGGGTCCCATGTCATGTCTGGGACTGTGAACTTAGCAGCCTACAGGGGTGAAGGCAGGTGCAGATAGCCACCCCCTCTCATGCAGGATGGAGACAAGTTCTGGCGGATGCCGGAGTGCTACATCCGAGGCAGCACCATCAAGTATCTGCGCATCCCTGACGAGATCATTGACATGGTCAAGGAAGAGGTGGTGGCCAAAGGTCGTGGTCGAGGTGGTCTGCAGCAGCAGAAGCAGCAGAAAGGCCGTGGCATGGGGGGTGCCGGTCGAGGTAGGCCCTTTTCGCGTGCACGCACACACGCACACACACTCTCTCTCTCTCTCTGGGGTAGCGGCAGCACGTGGCGTCCTTTTCGGCCCAGTGTTGACATTCTTGGCTGGTGCTCTCATGGTGCAGCAGCAGGCCTGGCTCTGAGCCCTAGCCCTAACCCCCGACAGAGCTGGGGAGCTGTGACTCACCAGGCCTCTTCTGTGGAGTGGCTGCTGCTGCTGACTGCCACCTGCCACTGCCCCAGCCTGGGTCCCAGCTGAATCCTCGATGCCCTCAGGTCTAGGTCCAGCCCAGCAGATTGACCTGGTACCCACACAGACCTGGGCCTTGAGCCCTTGTCTCCACACCTGTCTGTGTCTGGGCATGGCACGCACCTTCCTAAGCCTCAGATTCCCCTATTTAGAGAGGGTCCAGCAGTGCCCATCTCATCAAGCTAAGGGCAAGGACCCCAGCTCGGGCTGGCACAGGACCCTTCTCCACCCTGACTCCTTGATGCAAAGCCACAGTCACACCTTTTTGACAGACTCCCCCTCACTGCCCTGAGATGCCAACTCTGGCATAAGATTAAATTTATTGTATTGTCAGCTGGACCCTGGGCCCAGAGGCCATCTGTACGCCCCACCTCCCAGTCAGGCTCCTGTTGTTGGAGTGGTCTGGCTCTGCCTCTTCCAGCTGTGAGGGCCTCCTGAATGCCAGGCCTGGAGCCAGCTGGAGCCAGGCTCAGGTGCCAGGAGTGAGCCACGGTGAAGAGGGTGGGAGGGCACTCCGGACGAAGATTGAAAGGGACTGTTAGTGGGGCCCCAGGGTCTCAGGGCCGGTCTTGTGTCCGAGGCCAGGCCCTGTGCACTGGGGGGCACCACTGCTGGCTGAGCCACAGGAGGTAGGGGGAGGGGCCTCTCCGCCTGCTGGGCAGAGAGGCCCCAGGGACCTCAGTGGCAGGTAGAGCCTGCTTGGCAAAGCTGGTCTCGATTCATGAGAGGTGAGGCAGTGCAACCCCTGCCTGCACTGGTCTCTGTACCCACAGGGTGGCATTACCACGAGGGAGGTCATGGGTCCCCAGTACAGACTTCAGCCTCACAGTTGGGGGTGCCTGGCCCACTCTGCCCCTGTCCTTGCTCTTCCCCCTCCTGGAAACCCTTCTGCCTTTGTTCTTCCAATCACCCCCTACCCCAACCCTGGGCCCTTTCCCAGGAAGCCTGTCCCAGTGCCTGGGATAACTTGTGACCCACCTGTCCTCCCTCACACCCCTTGCACCCTAGGGGCCTGGTGTCCTCTGTCACACTGAGAACATTCTCAAGCACCACCCATGCCTGGCCCTGGTCAGATACTCCACCCATTTTCAGCCTCCCTTGCCCACTTTATAGAGGGGCCACTGAGGCCCAGAGGGGTTAGAATACCCTGGAACCAGGCTCCCCTGCAGCCCCCGCTTCTGTTCTGCAGGTGTGTTTGGCGGCCGGGGCCGAGGCGGGATCCCAGGCACTGGCAGAGGTCAGCCGGAAAAGAAGCCAGGCAGGCAGACGGGCAAACAGTGAGTGGCCCACGGCCCCAGAGACTTGAGCACCCGTACTCCAGGCTGCACGTCTGCTCCAGACCACCTGTCTGTTCAGAACAAAAATGAGGCAGGTGTTGGGGGGACCCCCACCTGCACGTTTTGTTATCCTTTTCTTTATATAAAGTCCTTTTTTTTTAACCCAGCATTTCAGCAGTTGGAAATGTTATTTGGTGTTTTAGATTTTGTGAAGTTGCAGCCAATTTGATTCCTGGAAGGTTCTCTGTGTTAATGCATCTTTAGAGCCCTCACCCTTGTGTGTCAAAGGGGCCGTTTTCCAAAGTTCTGTTTTGTATCTCTTGTTGGAGCCCTGTGTGGCAGACAGATGGGACGTTTTCCTTTTAAGTTCTTTGCACTGAGATTGACCGTCCACGGAGTTTTGCTGAAACACAGACCTGAAATTGTCTTTTCAGAACAGATCTGGACAGACATGTACCTCAAAAGCTGTTGTGGGGATGTCGTTGGGCCCTGCCCCTTTGCCTTCTCTCTCCCTCTTTGTGTTACAAAAATAAAACAAAACAACTGCACACTGCAAACCCAAAATTCCTTTTGAGCCACTGGGCATGTACAGCACTTGGTGACCTGAGGAAATCACAACCCTGTAAGGGGTTTCCTTTTGAGGGCTGTGGCCCATCTTGTCGAGAGTAGGTTTCATTTTGTTTTTTGTTTTTAAATTTTATTTATTTACTTTTAGAGAGAGGGGAGGGGACGGAGAAAGAGAGGGAGAGAAACATCGATTAGTTGCCTCTCAAATACCCGCAACTAGGGACCTGGCCCACAACCAAGGCAGGTGCCCTGACCCGGAACCAAACCAGCCACCTTGCAGTTTGCAGGGCAGCACTCAACCCACTGAGCCGCACCACCAGGGTAGGTGGTTCAGCAGGACACTTAGCCGTGTCCCTCAAGGTTTTCTTAGGAAAGGAAAGGTATGAGACTGGCATTGGGGCAGAGGTTGCCCCAGATTTGCCTTAACCCCCTCCCCTCTTGGTAGAGAGGGTTGATGCTGTGAGAGGTGGGGGTGGGGGCCAGCAGGCACCCACGAGGCCCAGCCTTGCCACCAGCAGCCGCCCTGTCTCGCGAGCACTGTCCACACTAGGGTTCGCCAAGATGGGCGGGGCCTGGAGGAGCATGTAGGTTTGCTGGGGCCTCTTCGCTCCTCCAGGCTGCACTGCCCACATTGCCTGAAAGCAGAACCACGCCTGCAAAGCTTCCAGCATCACTGTCTGCAGACAGGTTTTCCTTTCGTAAGTACAGGCACAACAGGTGCTAGGAGATGAGTCCTGGCCACTTGTCACCGGGTTGAAACCAGTTTTGAGGGGTGAGTAAGATAAAAGGCACTGTTGCCCTGGAAACTCCACTGTGGGATCTGTGAAGGGTAGACGAGTCTCCCCAGTGTGGGAGAGCTCAACATTTTAGGTTCAAGAACTCGGCCTGCCTCCCCCTCCCAGCCTCCTTACCTCCACCACTGCTTCTTCCTGGTCCCACCTTGTGGGGGACTCACTGCTAACCCTAACCCCGAGTCCTCATCTACTAACAAAGCAGCACTTGGGCCTGGGTTGGGATGGGGCAGGGGCTCTGGTAAGCCAAGGCCTCTGGGACCCATCTCCCTCACCAGAGACATAGGCCATGGCATCATGGGCTGGGGGTCAGGGCTGCTGACCGGGCTATAGGGGGAAAACTCAAAGGCCTGGTGGGGAAGGAGAAGCCTGTTCCCAGTCCTCCCCTGCTGTCACTGCCTTGGATGCAGGGGCCCACTGAGGCCTTTGGGCTCCTGGTCTGGTGGAGCTTTGATGGAAGTGGGCTCTGGGACCAGGCGCCCGTGGACTGCGGTGGGAAGTCCTTTAGAGGCCTGCTCCCTGCTCCTGGCAGTTTCACTGTGATTTGGACCAAGAGCGCCCAGACGCCACCAGCTCCCTTCTCAAGTCCAGGGATAGGAGCCTGCCTCCAGTTGCCCCAAGCCTGTGTAATCTTGCCTCATCCACCTGGCCCTGACCTTTCTGAAAGGCTAAAGGCAGCCTGGTTAGCTGCCCTCCCCTCACCCTGCATGAGAGCCGCTGCCCTGGCACCGCTGCTCGGGTGCCTGGGCTCCCCGAAGGCCCCATCTTGGGCTGGCCATTGGGACAGCCCTGTTTTAAGTCTTTCTTCTTCCTGGTTAGTTTCAAGAACCAGCTTCAGCCCCTCAGCAAGAAGAGAAACCAGAAGTACGGGGCCTCAATCTTTCTGTTCTGCTGCCAGTCTGTCAGTGGGGTCTGTGCCCTCCAGCTGACAGTGCAGGACCCTCGAGTGGGACAGTGACCTCCTCCCCCTGGGGCGTGCTCCTGGTCCCTATCAGGGGGCCTTGCGCCCAGGCGTGACTTGGCCTGGAGCCAAGAGCCCATTTCTGGGACTTAGATGCAGTTAGCCCTTTGGGAGGCTCTCTCTTGCTTCTCTGTGTCACCCTTGCCTGCACACTCATCCAAGTCATTCCTCCTCACAGCCCTGCCCCGAGCCCACTGCCCCTAGGTGCCATGACGGCAGGTGTTCTTCCCACCCTCCAACTGGACCTTAGGGCCGGGCACATCCTGGCATTGGTATTGTGTGTCTGCAGTGGCTCAGCGCACGTCCCAGTGTCCTCTGCCATCCCTCAGTGGACAAAGGGCTACTTAGCCATTGGGATACTGGAGAAGGCCTAATGTCCACTCAGACAACCCCAGTGGGAGAAGCCACCCACCATAACACAGCAGAGGGCTGGCTTAGGACAGAGGAATGGGGGCCGCAACCCTGTCCCAGGTGCTTCTGGAGGCAAAGAAAGCAAGGGTGGTAACCATCCTCCCCAGGGGAAGTGGTCAGAGATGGCAAGAGAGTGACATTTGAGGGAGGTGAGAGAGCCAGCCCTCTTGGGGAAGTGTTAAGATGGAAGATCAGCCATACAAAAGCCCTTTGCAGATTGGTGAGGGGGCAGGAAATGGAGTGGGTGCAGGCCCTGAGCGAGATGGAAAGCCACAGAGGGTTCCTTAACACGGTGAGGCAAGGGTGGAAGCCAGGAGACCAGGGAGAGGTAGTTTCAGGCCTTAGCCAACAGTGGCAGCCACGAGGTAGAAGAAAGGCAAGGTGCTGTGAGGGCCCAGGCAGATGGGCTCCCTACTCGCAGGAAGCCCAGGACACCGAGGCAGGGTCTTCCCACAGAGTCGGGGAGGAAGCCTGGATGAGGGGACACTGTCAAAGCAGCTCCAGAAGGACAAGACACTGGTCAGGGAAAGAGCGCAGAGAACAGGTGGTGGGAATAAGTGCAAAGCCCCTGAGCTCCGCCTGCCCCCACACGGGCACAGAGAAGGCAGGTGCCCTGCCCAAGGTCCCACAGCTCGAGCCTCCTCAGAGCTCCTCCCTCTGTTGTCTTGAACTCGGAGGGCCTATTGTCTCCAGCACAGACTAAGGAGTCTGGAGTCAGTTTCGGCAGGAGGCAGGCAAGGTCGGCCCATGCTTAAAAACCCTCACAGTAGCTTCAGCTGAGGGACAGAGTTTGGGGCACACAAGGGGCCCTGCAGGTTGGGCCCAGCTGCGCCTGTCTCCTCCCTGGTAACTGGACTCTACCTCCAGGGGTTGTTAAGAGGATTACAGAAGGATGGATGCTTGGTATGCAGCAAGTGCTTTATTTCTGCTTGACACCACCTCAGCAGTGTGTCAGTGAGCACCTGTGGAGTGTCTGAAGCCTCACCCAGGTCCCTCTCCATCTCTCTAAGCCTTGGGGTCAGCATGATGGGCTCACTGTCCCAGTGGGCCCCACGCAGTGGTGCCTATTTGTGGACAGCCACCATGCCCCCGTCCTCTCTGCCTCAGAAGCTGGCACCAGACGCCTGGCTTGGTGAGCAGTCACCTCACAGGCCCCCAGTCCTGCCCTAAAAGCTCCCTCCCACTCAGTCCAGCCACCCAGAGGTGACTCATCCTTGCCCCACCTCCACTGGAACCAGGCACTGAAATAGTCACCAAGCTTACTCTCGGGAGTGGCCATGGAAATATTTCAGGGCTGCATTCAGCACCTAAAAATACTCTGCCTCTGTGGGTCCCCAAGTGTCTTCCCCCTGCCCGCTGTCGTTCCCTCCTCTGTTCCTCTGCAAACCACCCATAAGCACCCCAGGCCTGTGCCTCCATGTCGCGCCCCTCCAGCCTGTTAAACATCCTGGCGACCAGGGTTGGAGCGCGTCCCTAAGTGCAAGTGCGTGTGGACTGTGGTCTCCTTCCCTCCCTCAGCACCATGGAAACTTAGCTTCTCCAGAACATTCTGGAAGGGAGGCCTTTTCTGAAACCCCTAGAAGTCTGCTCCTGGACAAGGAGGCCTGGGCACAGCAACAGTGTCTAGGGAGATCTTGCTCAGTTTTCCTGCATAATGAGACAGTGATCCTTGCTGTTTGTGTTCCTGTGTCTGCAGGAAGCAGTCGCCCCGGCAGAGCCCACAGCTGGGTTGAACACCACAGCCTCCCCTCCCTGACTTGCTGTGGAGCCCCACATGGGTTGCAGGTCCTTCTCCCTCCCCTGGGGGACAGACTGTCCCCTCTGTGGCACCCAAACGTCCTTGCCATCATCCCAGCCACTCAGCTTCCTGGTCACACCCTTTCCTAGCCAACAGGCACCCTGACCTTTGAGGCGGCCAGAGGAAGGTGAGGGGAACAAACGGAGCTGGCCCCCTGGGGTCTGACCCAGCTTCTCTGTCTCCTCAAGTCTCCAGCTAAAGACACAGCAGGGGCAAAGGCCCCAGGACAGTTGTGTTTGCTGGGCCTCTCGGAGATGCAGCAAGCTGGTCACTGTTGACAAACGTCCACACTTTATTCAGATTTCCTGTTCTTGCCCAATGTCCTTTTTACTATTTTTATGGAGGTAAGGTTCACGAATGTAAAATTAACCATTAAAAAATGAACAATTGGAGGCATTTAGCACCTTTCACAGTATTGTGCAGCTACCTCCGTCTAGTTCCAGAACATCTTCCTCACCCCATAGAGAAACCTCATCCCATTCTCACCTCCGCAAGGCCCTAGAGACTACGCGTGCGGTTTTGCCTGTTCCGCACATTTCCCGTAGATGGGATCGTCTGACATGTAGCCTTTTGTGTCTGGCTTTTCTCACTCAGCGTCATTTCCGAGGTTCATCCCTGTTGTTGCAGCGTGTCAGCACTTCACCCCTCTTGTGGCTGAGCAACACTCCACTGCGTGGCCGGACCACACTGTTCACCCTTCTCTGGCTCATGAGATTTGGGTTGTTCTAAGGAAGTGCTTGTTGAGCGTTTCCTGTCTGCTAGGCACAGTTGTAGTGCTTGATCTGCACCCCCTTCCGCTGTGAGGTCCTACTGTCATACTGTGACTACCATACCGATTTCCCAGTGGGGAGAGGGCAGGCAGAGACAGGGGGGCCGCAGGCCACAGGTCTTTATACTCTGGAGATGGGGGTAGAAATAGATAGTAAGGAGGCCAAGAATTAAACAAGATAAATGCCAGGTGAAGACCCTCAGGGTCTTCCAGGCAGAGCCCCACATGTACAAAGGCCCTGAGGTGGGAATGGGCTGGTGTATCAGGGAAACATGGGCTGGTGAGGTTGCAGAACAAGGGGGGGGGTGGATGGGGGGTGGACAGTAGCTATAGGTTCTGGTATGTATGAGGAAGGGTCTGGGCTGTACTCAGGTGGAGAGAGACTGAAAGATGAAGGAAATAAGGGCCAGAGACTGGGAACAGGATGGAGAGATGGGGTCTCAGCATCTCACACCTTTCAGCAGGTACCAGATGATGCTATCTGCCTCTGCTTGAGTCAGCATCACCATGGTAACGTGGATTCTACCAGATGCTCCTTCAGACACATTCCCCATCACTGTTGCCACTGTCATGTCATTGCCACGTCATTGCTTTGCAGGGCGCAGGGGTGAGGAGGCAGCTATTTTTACCCAGGCTGCTGACAACATCAGGGACCAGGATGCCCACCTTCGCCTATTCCTCAGTCCCGAGCTGCCAGCTCCACCTTCCCCTATTCCTCAGTCTGAGCTGCCAGCTCCTGCAGGGTCTCTAGGTTCCTCCTGGGAGGACGCAGGGGCTGTCTGAAGCAGTGGGCACTGCAGGTGAGGAAATGTCATGGGCCAGAGCTGGTGGTGCACAGCAGGAGTGGGCAGGGCTAGGGGGTGACAGGAAGATGGGCTGAAGCAGGAAGCCAGCCACACAGTGTCGGGAGGCCAGGGTGGCACTCAGAGAAAAGATGGGTCCCTGTGACCCAGGGCAGCCTCTACAGGCCCTGAGCCTCCCTGGACCATGGGCACTGGTGGGAAAACTGAGGTGGGGAGGGGACTCATGGGCTCCACCTGGGCTGGTAAGGGCTCCAACTAGCCACAGCCCCAGCTGATGACCTGTGTGCCCCCACTCTTACCTTCCCCCCATCTTCCCTCTTCTCTCCCCACTCCAAGCCTTCTCCTGGATGCTCCTCTAACGGACGTGCATTCCTACCACAGGGCCTTTGCATGTGCTACTCCTGCTTTCAAGAACACTGTTCCCTGGGGTACCCACACAGCATCCCCTTTGTCTAAAGGTGGCAGGGACCCTCTGAACCCCCTCCACTCTCCCTCCCTGCAATTTCTTCCTAACTCTTGTCACTGCTTGTTGTTACATATTATCTATTTTTCCAAGTGTTTCCACTCAACAATGAAGGCCTTAATTTACCCAGTTTGAGAATGGCAGTAGGCAGTGTGCACAGTGAGGGGAAAACCCGGCAGTTAAAGGCCAGTGTCTGGGTCTTTTCTACCTGATGCAGAACTGCAAGGCCAGGGTAGCCCCTGGGAGTGACCTACAGCTCCCTGGGTGGGTTGGGCCTCAGTGGGAGCAAAAGTCAGTTGTCAGTGGACAGACCAAGCCAGGGAACCTACCCTGGGCTCTCCAGGACAGGTTGGGTGCCCTGAGTCCACTTCCGCCCTCACCACACACACTACTGATCAGCCTGGGTCATTCCCAGCCTCGACTATGCTGCCCTCGGAGACAGCCACTCCATCTTCACTGTAGAGATTTACAGGGTCACCTTCCCTTCATGCCAACACTGAGGATGGTCCCCAGCCAAGAACCATGGAGCCCAGTTTAAATCATGAGTGATAAACAGGAGTCTCTTCCTGTCTCCAGCCTTTTTTCATCTGTCTCTCCTCCCTCTGCTCTGTGTGGGTCTCCGGCCTTCTCCCTCTGGCCCCACTGAACTCTTCTTCCCTCCCTTTCCTGCTCTCCCTCTCACTCTATCTCTATCTTCTGCTCTCTGCTTATCTCAGTCAGTCTCACTTTCTTTCCACTATATCTATGCTCCACGCCCCCTCTATCAGGAGGCCCTGATTAATTCAGCCTAGCCTAGAACCTTGGAACCGGCCCTTTGGCCTCCGTCTGCCCAGTCATCAAAAAGGCTTGTCCCCTTCCCAGCCCCGGGCAGGCTTCCAGGGACCGGCAGAGAAGGGGTTAACCGCGTGCCGTCCCCTTCCCCCAGCCCTGCATTTAATTAGCGGCCCTGCGGGGCTGCCAAGCTGGACAAGAGGGGGAAGGGAGGAGATGGGGGAGCGAGGGGGAGAAGTGGAGGGGAGGAACAAGGGGGCGGAGGAAGGAAGGAAAGGAGGAGGGAGGAGGGGAGCCGGGGCCAGCCGGGAATTCTAATCTCGCATCGCAGAGTCCCCGGCTCAGACGTCTGGGCTCCTGACTCTGACTTCACCCTGCTCCCCACACTAGCAAAGGCTGGGTTGTGCGCCAACAAAAAATGTCAGCTCTCTCCCCATCGTCCGGTTGAGGAAACTGAGGCCCACGCAGAAGTGGCAACTAACTGGGCCACAGCTCGAGCTGCCCAGTTTATTTGGGCGGTTGTTTGCACGCTGGAAAACAGGACAGTAAAACCAGTTGGTTCCAGGCGATTTGGGGGCCCGTCTCAGCGTGGGCATGGGCGAGAACGGGATGGCGGAGAGGAACGTAGGCGAGCTGGGGGAAGGATTGGGTCCAAGTGGTTCAGTTTCAGTCCCAGCTACGCCACACCCTCCTCGTGCCTCAGTTTCCCCCTCTGTGGTCACAGAGTCGGGAAATTGAAAGGTTTACGCTATCATCAGCTCACCCGAGACCTCCCCCGCGGCCCCAGCGTCTGCATCTACGCTGCCCCGCCTCGTCCTGACGTCGGCGCTAACGCCATCCGCCCCCCTCACCACCCACCCCCGCTGCCTCGCGGAGTTAACTCTTCCCGCTGGCCCCGCCTAGATCCCCGAGATCCTTTCTCCCCTTCTACCGCCGCCAAAGGCGGGCCAGGCTAGAGGTACCAACGAAGGGCCTGGTTCCGAGCGAGGCCAGAGGGTACGGGAGGTCCCGTCCAGCCTCCAGGCCTTTCCCTTGGCTGTTCTTTCGGCCTGGAGTGAGTCTGCCCCATCCGAATCCTTTTTACTACAACATCCCCCCCCCCCCCAGGCCTGGACCCCTCCAGGGCCGGGCGTGTCCGTGTCCAGCTGAGTCTCCCCGCCCCAGGAGAGCTCCTTGGGCCCAGGGCGGGGTCCTCTTACCCCGCAACTGTTTCAAGGGCGAGTTTCTTCCCCCCACTTTCCAGATGAGAACCAGGGAAGCCCAGAGAATTTAGGAAGGTCTCAAAGCCCTGGCCGAGACCCCAGCTCCTGCGGCTTCCCTGCTCGCACCCATAGAAGGGGGCCCCCTATTCTCGCGGCAGGGGACGTGACCCTCAGGCCCCGCCCTGCCCCAGGGGAAGTGAGAATGGGGCGCCTCCCCCGCACCCTCACCACTTCCTCCCTGGAGAGGCTGCGGCAGGACCTAGGGGGAGGAGGAAGGCGTGGAGGCAGTATCTGGTCGAAGGGTCTGTCTGCCCCCAGGCTGGAGAGGGACACAGCTGGCGTTTAAGTGCCTCACGTGCTGGGGGTGGGGTGGGGGCGGGGCTAACCTCTGCAGCCCCTGCCTGATGAACGAGGACTCTTCCTCCACCCCACCCCACCCGCTTCTTCCCTGGTCCCTCCGCTCTTATCGCGCCCCCATTCAATGTACTCCTTCACTGGATCAGGAGGCCTAGCCTGGAGACCCGGGGTCCAGCTGCAGCTCTCTATTGTAAAAGACAGGCCCCAAGATTCCCGGCCTCCCATCCTTCTGCAGAGATGCACCTGGATTCCAATCTGCTCTCCAAAGATTGGAGCCAAGCTTTGCCCAGAACCTCTGTGTGTCCATCTGAAAAAGGGACAGGTGCACCTCCTTGAGGGGCTGCTGTGGGATTTTAAAGAAGGATGTCTAGAGTGGGCATGCAATCTTTGCATGAATGCAGCCGCTCATTAGTTGCCTCATCCATTCATTACTTCACTGATTCATCCATCACTCCTTTCACTCATTCATTTTATTATTTATTCGTGTATTCATTGATTCACACAACCCCCTCCCCAATTCCCAGGCCACCAGGGGAGGATATGGAGTCCACAGCTCTTTTGAGAAGGACGTCAGGGGCCCACAGAACTGTGGGTGGGGACAGCCCCAAGGTTTTGAGGAGGAAGTGGGAGCTTCCACTTAACTGAACCAACCTGAAGGCTCCCCATAGCAGCTCAGTGGGGTGCCACCCCCAAGAGGCTGCTGCCTGCCAAACTGCCTCCATCTGTCCCCGAAATGGGTCAGTACCCCAATGGTCCTTGGGAGGGTACTGGCTGATGCAGGCAAACCTCAAAAACTAGGTGCTCACCCTGGCTGGTTTGTGCAGTTGGTTATAGCATAATGCTGTTACACCAAGGTTACAGGTTCCATCCCTCGTAAGAACACATACAAAAAGCAACCAATGAATGTCTGGATGGGTGGAACAATGAAATCAATGTTTCTCTCTCTCTCTCACCAAAAACAACAAAGTAGCAGGTGTTCATCGCTGAGCTGAGGCTAGTACACTCAGCATCAACTGTGTGCTCAGGCCCTCTGGGACAGAAACGAGTGGGTCCCTGTGGTCCCTCCTCGAGTCTTTTGGCTTGGCTTGGGGCTTCCCTGCCTTTACTGCTCTCTGGCCATTTGGACATTCCTGGTCCAGGCTTGGCCCAGAGTGTTCCTTGCAGGAGAGAGGGGGTGGGGGCATGCCTGCGTTTTGCCCTCGTTTCATCGTTTTTTGGGTTTTCTTCTATTTATGGCAAGAGAAACTGGCTTTCCCTTCTTGGTAGTGACACGAAGTTTCCCTTTTGAAATATACTTACTGAAGTAAAAACAAGAGGGTCGAACTAAGGGGAAAATAGTGATAGTGCTTATGTGCTTCTTATGTTGCTTCCCAAGACGATCAGTTCAGGAGGTGATGAGGGAGGGCCGAAAAACCCTCATTCAGCACACAGGGCTGCGCACACAGTAGGTGCTCAACAGAAGGTGGAATGGATGAATGTTGGTGCTTGAGGTTGGTCCAACGAAAAACAAACAAATCAACTTCTGAAGTTGGTCTGGTGAAATCAAATTGACCACCCTCTGACTCCCAAACCCCTTGGTTCCAACATTGACCTGTGACAGGGCCTCATCTGGGCCTGGGTATACAGCAGGTACACATTAAGTGTACACTGGGTGAGCACAGGGGTCTTGCCTGTCCTGAGGGGGAGGTGTTTTCTCCTTGCAGGACCGGGCTGGGCTCACTCTGCACGGTCAGTCAGTCAGTCAGCACACACTGTACCGAGCGCTCTCCTGGGCCTGTGGGAGCCTGGGGACAGACACACCACAGCCTTGGAGCGGTCTGCAGGGCCACCAGTTATAAAGCCGGCCCTGCCAGATACCAATCGGAATCCATCCTTGCTGAAGGGGACGGACAGCGCGTGAACTGCAAAATGGTCTTGTGAGACTAGGAAGAGCCAGTGTTAGCCCAGAGGGTAGGGCCCGGGTCCCTCCCAGCGGCCGCAGAAACACCTGTACTGAACCCAGGAGGTGGCAGCCAGTCCGGCTCCAGGCGAGGGCGGAAGCGGGGCAGGAAGGGAGGGAGGGGCCACCGTCTTCACTGGTAACCTGAGCCTCAGGAATGCTGCGGGGCCTGACGCGCCCCCGACCCGAGGCCAGCGTCCCTCCCCTGACCACCCCACAAGGTCCTGCCACTTGGGTCCCTGCCAGCCCCGCTATTTCCAGCCTCTAGAGCCTGAGCTCCGGGGGGGGTGCCCCTACTAGCCGCACTCATCCCCGCGGGGTCCTGAGATCCAGGGACCATCCCCGGCAAGCCTCACGCCCGTAAGGCCCCTCCGCCTCACCACTTTTTGCTTCCTGCTTAGCTCCTTTTTTTCCTCTTTCTTTGGGGCTTTCCGTTTTATACAGTAGACTTTAGGTTTCTGAGCCTTCAAATAAAGACTAAACAGTAAACCGAGTTGCAGGTTGCTCTAAACAAGAAGCAGATCTCTTCAATCCGGGCAGAGGCCGGAGCTCCCCAGGGATGGAGGTGGGCGTCAGGTTCAGCCTCCGTTGGGAAGGCAGGAGTGGGGACGGGGTTGAGTTCTGATCAGGTCTACGCTATGTGATTCGGGGGTGCGTCGCGCAACCCCTCTGGGATGTGGGATAATGTCCCCAGACTCGTGGAGAGGCTGGGAGAATGAAGGTGAAGCCCTGATCACGGACACCTTCCTCAACCCCACTAACCTTGGAGCAAATACCACCCACCCCAGTTTGGGTAGAGGCCCTGTCACCCTTACTTTCCTTCCAGCCCCCCCTCCCCCTGTTTCTCACTGGTTCTCCCAGTCCAGCCCAGCCTTTCTCTGCCCTCCATCCATGAGGCCAACTGGCTTCTGCCCCAGGGCTTTTGCACGTGCTGTTCCCACTGGGACATTCTGCTCTCCAGCATCTCTTGACTTGCCTGTCACTCAGCATCACCTTCTGGGGATGCCTCTCCCAGATTATTCAACGCTGAACACCCGCTTTTACCCACCCTGAAAGCACCATTTATTATCCTCAAAGCCGTGTTTGTCACCTTCCTTCAGATCCTGTGCTGAGTGGGTGGGGTTGTTTGTGTGGTTCATGTGCGTCCCATCACTGGGCCCACAGTAGGTGCTCATTACAGGGTGTGGGATGAAGGAAAGAAGGAATGGAAGTTATACCTAGTTCATTGCATGGGGCTGGTTGATGGATTTAGGGCCTTCCTTGACCTGTCCAAGAAGCCCCCAGTCTCACAGACAGATCTGGATACAACTCCCCACCCCAGCTCTGTGGGGTCAGGGCTGGTCCAAATGGAGGGGCAGGACTGGGGTGTCCCAGAGTTCTCCCTAACTGTAAGGAAGGAGAAGGTAGGGAAGGGGCATCGGGTTTGAGGGAATAGCGAGTACGCAGCAGAGGAGCTGGAGAGGGGTCAGGCTTGGGCTGCCAGAGTCTGCCAAAGGCAGCGCCCTACATTTAGAAGCCATGACAGGTCCTCCCCACCCAGTCTCAAGGACCCTGCCTTCCCCTATCTGGAGAGTCAGACACCAATGGCAGACAGGGCTCATACAGGTGGAAGGGGTCTAAGGAATTCCCCAGGGCCATGGTTAAGGAAAGCTTCTTGGAGGAAGGAATATTGGAAGTGGTTTGAAAGACAAATAGGAGTTTGCCTGGAGGCTAGGAAAGGGCACTCTAAGCAGAGGGAACTCCAGACCAAAGAACTGCAGTTAAGTTTGGCAGAATAATAATAATGTAAAACAGCCCCGACTTTAGTTGGTTCCAGTGTAGTCCTGCAATCATCCAGTTACGGGTTTGATTCCCGGTCAGGGCACATACCTAGATCACATGTCCCATCCCCAGTCTGGGAGTGTATGATCCCCAGTCCAGGTGCAGACTCCAATTGATGTTTCTCTCTCACATTGATGTTTTTCTCTCTCTCCCTTCCTCTCTCTCTAAAAGCAATGAAAAAAAAATTCATGGGTGAGGATAAAAATTTTAAAAAATTAAAATAAAACAATGATAGAGATCACTTTTGAATCTATACTATTTCCACAAATGCAGTAAAATTCTTATTACTCCATGAGGTTGTAGTATTATTTGCTCCATTTTCATGAAGAGGAAACTGAGAGGTAACTTGCTTTGGCCTTCCTGTGCCTCTATTTCCCAAGGCCTGTCTGCTGGTCAGTCTTTCAATTCTGGCAGTCTCTGCCCAGTGTTCACAAGACATTCACCTACCTATCAATGTCAAGGCCCAAGATCAGGGTGGATCCTCCTTAAGCCACCCAATCACCCTCCTGCCATGGGGAGAAGCAGGGCGCCCTCTTTTCCAATCTTGTTCCAGATAGGGGTCCCATGGCAGGATTGGCTACAGGCCAGGCAGGGGCTATACTCACTTCCACCAGGGGTCCCTTTGCCCAGGCTGGGACCCAAGAGGACAGGTCTGGAGGGCTGAGAGACCATATGCCTCAAAAAAGACATATACGTATACACATGGTAGTCTGCTCCGGACACAAATGCACACAGGCACGCAGGCCATCCATATGCTTGGCCCTCTGCCCTCGAGGCTAGGCCAGGCCTTTTGCTCATAATCACAGCCTCCCTTATGGCCTTTTTGCTTCAAAGCCAGTAGGGGTAGCGCCAGGTGAGGGAGCTGGGGGGAGGGGGGTGCTTCTGTCCACAGACCACTCACACAAACCAAGGCCAGAAGCTGCCACAGCAAACCGAGCCAGGCAGTGTTCTCCTTTAACACTTTGTGTCCACTGTATGCTAGGCCCTGTGCAGGGACCTAGGGACATGGGGACCCACCAGCCCCAGGATAGAGAAGGCCCCTCTGCCTTCTGGGGATTTATGATCCACTCCATCATTCTGGATGATTCCACCGATATAATGGGAAGAACGGGAGAATCACCAGAGGGCATAGTGCATGCAAAGGCCCTGGGGCACTAAGGGGCTGGGAAGCCAAGGCTCAGATAGGGTAAGAGTGAAAGGTCTGTGGGGAAAGGAGGGTGTGGACCTTCTACCACCTGGCTGAGGAGTGGGCTCCATCCTGAGTGCTGTGGGAGCCATGGAGGGTTTGTGTGCAAGGGCTGTCTGCAGACTCTGGTATCTCAAGGATCCCTGGGGAGTGTTGAGGACGGTGTTCCTTTCCTCCTATTTGTATTGTATATCCCATCCCCAGCCACCCAGCCGTATGCTTAAGCCTATAGCGGCTCATTAAGCCCTAACAGTCCTGATAATGGTAATAAGCAGATAATCATCACCAGCAGGGATTCTGGCCTAAGCCTAAACACCCTTATCTGAGGACACACAGTAGGACCTGGAGAAGAGTTAAAACATAGGCCGCTGCCCAGGGGCATGGACACCAGGGTTTTACAGGATGGATAAGAGCTCAGGCCTGGTTATAGCTCTGGTCTCCTCAGGCAAGTCACACTGCGACTCAGATTCTCATCTGTCAGGAATTCAGACCCAGTGTTTTAGACAGCTCCCAGTGAAAAGTAGTAGAATCAAAGCGCTTTCAGCAACTTCTGGGAGCTCTCTTCTAACCTCCTCTGTCTTTCTGGGGCAAACACACCCCAGACAATGCGGTGAAGGTGGGTGAAGGCAGACCTGGCCCACATCCCTAGCAAGCCACTGGCCACCGCTCTTCCAGGACTTTAGCCTTCAGCGCACACAAAGTTTGACCAAAACACGTTAAGGGAGGCACCGTCCGTACTGTGGAGCGGAAGGTGCCAGTGAGTAATTTACCCATCTGGGACCCCAAAACCCAACCACCTTCGTTCCAGGGGACCGGCACCTCCCCCGCCGGCCGGGCCCCACGAGGGGCCGCGGGGCGGAGCTTCAGGGCTGGCAGGCACCCAGTGGTTAGGCGCCTGGTGGCCGGGCCTATCACGCCACCCGGACGTGCCTTGGCGGGAGGCGGCGCTGGAGACCTTGGTTGTACACAACGCTCTCTCCCGGAGCGGAGTGACCCGGCCCAGTCGCCCGGCCCGCCCCCATGACGTCAACCCACAAGGCAGCGCGCTGTTGTGCCGTTTACCGCGCGTCACCGAGGCAACGGCAGCCGGGGGCGGGGGGGGGGCGTTGATAGCCTGGCTCCGCCCTGCCATGTAAATGAGAGACGTCACCCACACCCAATGGCGAGCGGGGGCAGTGAGCTCATCGCGCTGGGCCGAGGCTATAAGAGGGCGCGCGGGTTGCGCGGCGCAGGAGCCGCCGCCAACCGAGGGCCGGGCGCAGCGGCTGCGGCCGGGGCGGGCGCTGGGGCCAAGCGGACGAGGGGGGTGCGGGCCCCTCGGGAGGCCGCAGCCACTCCCCTCCCCCCCGGACCAGCGCGGCGGGGGAGGCGGAGGATGGAAACACCCTTCTACGGCGATGAGGCGCTAAGCGGCCTGGGCGGCGGCGTCAGTGGCAGTGGCGGCGGTAGCAGCTTTGCGTCCCCGGGTCGCCTGTTCCCCGGGGCGCCCCCGACGGCAGCGGCCGGCAGTATGATGAAGAAAGATGCGCTGACGCTGAGCCTGAGTGAGCAGGTGGCAGCAGCGCTCAAGCCCGGGGCCGCGCCGCCCCCAGCCCCCTTGCGCACAGACGGCACCTCTGGCTCGGCGCCGCCCGACGGTCTCCTCGCCTCACCGGACCTAGGGCTGCTCAAGCTGGCCTCGCCTGAACTGGAGCGTCTCATCATCCAGTCCAACGGGCTGGTCACCACCACGCCGACGAGCACGCAATTCCTCTACCCCAAGGTGGCGGCCAGCGAGGAACAGGAGTTCGCCGAGGGCTTCGTCAAGGCCCTGGAGGACTTGCACAAGCAGAATCAGCTGGGTGCGGGTGCGGCCTCGGCTACGGCAGCGGCCGGGGGACCCTCCGGCACGGCTGCTGGTGCCGCGCCTCCCGGGGAGCTGGCTCCAGCGGCGGCCACGCCCGAGGCGCCAGTCTACGCGAACCTGAGCAGCTACGCGGGCAGTACCGGGAGTGCGGGGAGTGCTGCGACTGTCGCCTTCGCCGCCGAGCCCGTGCCCTTTCCGCCGCCACCCCCGGGCGCACTGGGACCGCCGCGCCTCGCCGCGCTCAAGGATGAGCCACAGACGGTGCCCGACGTGCCGAGCTTCGGTGAGAGCCCGCCGTTGTCGCCCATCGACATGGACACTCAAGAGCGCATCAAGGCGGAGCGCAAGCGGCTGCGCAACCGCATCGCTGCCTCCAAGTGCCGCAAGCGCAAGTTAGAGCGCATCTCGCGCCTCGAGGAGAAAGTGAAGACACTCAAGAGCCAGAACACGGAGCTGGCGTCCACCGCGAGCTTGCTGCGTGAGCAGGTGGCGCAGCTCAAGCAGAAGGTCCTCAGCCACGTCAACAGCGGCTGCCAGCTGCTGCCCCAGCACCAGGTGCCCGCGTACTGAGCCCGCGCGCGGGGCGCATGCGCGGCCCCCCTCCCCGAGAGGCGGGCTCGCGTGGGGGGGCGTGGGTGTCCCGGACTTGGAGAGGGCGTGGCCCCGGGGACGCCCCGGGATGGTGCCAGGACTCAGAGAGGGCGCCTCAGACTCGACAAGCTGGACCCCCTGCTCCCGGGGGGCAAGCGCATGACTTCCCCCGCCCCCTGCCCTCGCGCTGCCTCTGACCTCTGCGCGTGGCCGCCCGAATTGCACAAACCCGCGCGCCCGGCCTCCCCTTTGTACGCACCGCCGCCGAAGAGGGTTCTGAGGGGGCGCAGCCTGAAGCCCTGCGTTGCCTTTTCTTTTACTTTTTTTTTTTTTCCAGTTGGAAGAGAGAACAGTGTTTGATTCTGCCCTATTTATGTTTGTACTCGGGAACAAACGTTGGTTGTGTGAGTGTGTGTTTTCTTGTGTTGGTTTTTTAAAGAAATGGGAAGAAGAAAATTACTCTCCCCTTTCCTTGCTCTCTGCCCTGCCCCCGTCCTCCCGCTCCCCCTTTTTATTCTGTTTTGTTTTGCTACGAGTCTACATTCCTGTTTGTAATACTTGGTTCGCCCGGTTTTCTGTTTTCAGTAAAGTCTCCTAATGCCAGCTCTGCTCTCCGCCTCCTCCTTCCTCCGCCGGGGCATGATGGGCTGGGCGAGGCCTGGCTCGCTCCCCTTCCCCCACACCTTCTGCCCTCCGCCCTCCTCCCCTACTCAGAGGAGGGGGAGCCGGCGCCCAGGAGGGGCCTGCACCTCTAGTGCGCAGCGAGCGCCATCTAGGCGCGCCTGGGCGCGAGGCCGACTGTTGTCCAGGCTGGGTGGGGGACGCTGGAGACTTGAACCATCGATTGGAACTACCGAGCTTGCAGCGTGTCCCCTTTGGGGAGGAGTTGACTGCAGGATGGAAAGAGGACAACAGCCCCAGCCCGGAGTAGGAAGGAAAAGGCAGAAACATTAAGCTTCTGGGCCAATGATTGTGAAGTGGGCAGAACAATCAACCTGCTCCATGAAGTTCTGAAGATTAAGTTTATTTACACGGTCCAACCTGCGGCCCATGGCAAGTGCCCCAGGATGGCTGTGAATGCGGCCCAACACAAAATCGTAAATTTACTTATAATATGAGATTTTTTTGTTGCTGTTTTCATTAGTGTTCGTGTATTTAATATGTGGTGCAAGACAACTCTTCTTCCAGTGTGGCCCAGAGATGCCAAAAGGTTGGACACCCCTGGTTACAGAGTAATGCTTGGCTTACAGTCACTAGTGCCGGTGTGTTTATTATAGGTTAGGGGATGGGGAAATTGAGTCTCGGGACCAGAAGGAAAGTGGCACAGGTGGGATCTGACCCAGGTGGTCTTCCTCTAGGACTGGAGGTATGAGTACTTTTTGTGGGGTCTCCCTTTTAGGTAACTGGGAGTACAGGATTTTCCAAGCACCCTCCCCCAACACCTGTTCTCCCATTTTGCGGAAACTAAGGTTTAGAGAGTTTGAGTGACTGGCTTGAGATCACAGCCTTTTAAGGAGAGGACCTGGGTTTCTCCTCTCCGGACTCCTGACTGCTAGGCTGCCCCCTTCCCTGGCCTCCTCTGGGTTTTGCTGCTGAGCATCAATGGCCCAGGACACAGGGCAAGCTGGGCTGGTAGGCATGTACTGAATGCTGACTGTACTCAGTCCTGCTCAGAAGGTGGCTGAATAGTGGAGAGGAACAAAGAAGGAATACTGTGTGGCCACAGTCCCTTGGCCACCAGAGTGGTGCCTCGCCATCTGCATGTTGGCTCCAGCCCCGGTCACCCTGGCTGCCCACTGGAGGCTTTTAAGAGCTGTTTCGGGGTTTGGTTTTTAGTTTCACTTGGCACCGCCTTCAGGCAGGCGTTTCAGGAGGCGCCCCAGAAGTAAGGGCTGATGCTAAGAGGGTATCTTTTTTTTTTTTTAATTTTAATCATTGTTCAAGTACAGATTTCTCCCCTTTACTCCCAATCCAGCCCACCCACCCCATAAGAGGGTATGTTGACACAGAGGAGGCCGAATGCCATGTTTTGGGGGTAAAGCTTAACTTAGGGAGAATGAGTCCCAGTTTGGGTCCCAGTTTGTCACTCTGTGACCTCAAACAAGTCTTCTCCACACTTTGGCCTTCACCTGAGGTGCTGTGATGTGGGCACATTCACGTCGAGGAAGCCTCTCCCAGGGCAGAAGTTGGAAGTGTTTTGGGGATGAACAACAATGACGTAGTTAATACTCAAGTATTCCCTGAGCAGTTCCCAGCCTACAGAGAAGGGGAGGTCCGGGAAGGTTGTGAGATCTGCCCAGGCCGTGTTTACCGACCCTTCTGTTGCCAATTGTGTGGGGTTTTCCCCTACACTAACCAACTCCCCAACTCTCCAGCCAGCAGCTGAGTTCCCTACAGTTTAGTTCTGAAACTGTTTACCTGGAATTGGCATAGTCCCCACATGAAGGGCTCAGTCCTGCAAGACTGCCCCCACTGGCGTCTGTAGCTCAGTGGGTTGGGCATCATCCCACAAACCAAAAGGCTGCCAGTTTGATTCCCGGTCAGGGCACATACCTGGGTTGTGAGCCAGGTCCCTGATTGTGGGTGTGTGAGAAGCAACCAATCGATGTTTCTCTTCCTCCCTTGCCTCCTCTCTAAAAATAAGTAAAAGCTGGGCTCCCTTTATGTGGCTTTGTGGGTTGGGTGCAGGCCTGCAAACCAAAGGGTCACCTGTTCAATTCCAGGTCCAGGCACATGGCTGGATTACAGGCTGGGTCTCCAGTGGGGGTCATGGCAGGGGCAGCCCATCAGGTTTTCTCTTTGTACATCCATGTTTCCTTATTTTTCTCCTTTCCCCTCTCTCGAAAAATAAATAAAAATTTTTGATAAAAATTAATAAAACCTTAAAGTTCCAACCCACTAATCTAGCCTAGATTTTTCTGGAGACCAGTCTGCAGCTGGCCTCTTGTTCTGGCACCTCCAGTGGCTCCCCAGGGAGGCCAGGCAGAGGTCCCTGGGCCAAGCTGTTGTGACTTTGGCAGGACCCTGCTGAGCTGAGGCCAAAATGTGTGTCAGCCCCAGCCCTGCCAGCAGTGATTCACACCAGGCCTCCATCTAGCCCCAGGAGGTGACGGGATGGCAGCCTCACTTCCGTCTGCAGGACTGTGGCTAAGACTTAATACTCATTTCCATCAGGCTGTGTGTAGATCCCAGGGTGTCTTGGGCCTAGCCCCACTCTGAGGAGCCTCCATCCTCAGAGAGAGACACAGATACCAGCTGGCCTTCTAAGAAGTTAGGCCCTGACTAGTGTGTCTCAGTTGGCCGGGTGTTATCCTGTGGAGTAAAAGTTTGTCGGTTCAATTCCTGCTCAGGTCACATGCTTAGGTTGCAGGTTCTGTCCCAGTTGGGGCACTATGAGAGACAATTTATTGATGTTTCTCTCACTCTCACTCTCTTTCTCCCTCCCTTTCTCCTCTCTCTAAAAACGAATTAAAGAATGTAAAAAGAAGAGTTTCCTTTAGTCCAAACCCTGTCATGACTCATGGCACCTTCTCAGTGAAACAGAAATTCTCCTACTTCTCTCCAAGGTCCCACCTGTGACCCCCCTCACCCTCTTCTCTTGCCTCTCCATCCATATCAGCTTCCTGTGTGTTCCCTCATCATGCTCAGCTTATTTCCATCTCAGGACCTTTGCCTATACTGTGCCCTCCCCCTGGTACCCAGCCCTTCACCCAGCTCTGCCACAGCCAACTCCCCTGAGGGTCAGCCCATCCCACCCCCTTTTGTCCTTATAAGTTTCACAGCCCCAAATTATCTGAGTTAGTGTGTTGTGTCCCCAGGCTCGGATCAGGTCCCCACCTTAAGTAGGTGCTCAGCAAATGCCCAAGGGGTGAGAGACTGAGGCTGCTTCCAGACACATGGAGGTGGAGATTTGGGGGTCATTTCTGTGCTCAGAGCCCTGACTTTCTGCTCAGGATGGGCGGATTATAATACATCACAACCACCATGACTCTCAGTTCTGACCTGGGTCCCGCCCCCCACCGGAGTCTGCCTTGTAGAACTCCCTCCAACTAGGAGCCTTCAATGATTGGCTGGAACTTGGTTGTGAGTCACAAAGCCACCGTGGCACCAGGGCTGTAAGGCTGGTCATCAGGCTGGTGGGTTCAGCTTCAGGGGCAGGTGAGTGGGGCTAGTGGAGGGCTTCGTGGTGGGTATATGGGGACCTGGTCATTCTTTGGCCCCCAGTGTCCTCAGTCCCCTTGGGCCTTTCAGCCTCGCTGAGAGGGCTTGGCATCACAGTCCCTCAGAGCAGGGGCACTAAGTTTTCCCAAAGGCCTGATGGTGGGTTTGTCTGCCTGGGGACCCAGCCTGGAAAGTCTGTCACTTCTTAGGAGCCTGGGAAAGTAGGCTTAGCACATGTGACACATAGGGAAATGGGCTTAAAAGAGTTCACCCAAAATTGCCAAGCCAGTCATTTACCTTGTGTGTTGGAGGCCCCTATACTTCCTTCTTATCCCCTGTAACCCCACTTCTCTTATTCTGTTATCTGTTTATTTGCTCATTCTGGTTGAATTCATCAAAAGGGCTGAACCATGTGGTTGATAAAACCCCAGGATGGACCAGTTCAGACTCTGAAGCTGCCAACTTCAAGTCTGAAGCTTAGACTATATCCATCCATCTCATCGATCCATCCATCTATCCATCCTGCCCATGCAAGCACAGATCCATCTAGCCATCCATCCGTCCATGAACATCTATTGAGCACCGACCGTGTGGGCTGTTCTAGACTCTGAGGATCCGAGAGCAAACAAAAGAGACAGACATCCCCACTGATGGGTAGCTCATAGTCTGATGGGGGAAGCAAATCAGAAACAACATAAAGAATTAAGTCACATAGTATGTTGGCTTCTCCAGACCTCAGGTTCCTCCTCTGTGAAATGGGGACAATGACTGTCCACCTCCAGGGGAGCTGGTCTCAGGCCCATTGGGTCTTATGATTCAGTTCTCAACGCCCCTTTTTATGAATGGGTCCTTCTGCCTTGAGGCGGGGGTGAAGACTGAGCAGGGGGCTGGACATTCAGGCCACCTCACAGTTGAAGCCAGTTTGTTCATCATGAAAAGAGGAATGCATGGGTCTTTGAGAATGAATTGATTCTGGTCAGCTCTATCTCAAAATGTCTAGTCCATTATCATCTCGATTAATGATATGGCAGATTGAAGTCTACCATTTTACTATTATTCTTTCTGTTGTACCTGAGTTCTAGTACTGTATTCTCCCTCTTCTGCCTCCTTTGGGTTATTTGAATCTTTAAATGAACCTCTCAATCTGTTCTCTGTGATAAAGGAGCTCCTTTGATTGTTTCCTTCCAAGTGAGTGTGATGTTAACCTTTCTCGGTAGAGGGCACTGTTGAGACATTGCTGGACAAACAGGCTCACTTGCCAGAAGGGCCAGTATGGAGACTCCAGGTGGAACCTGCCTCAGTCATCATTCTGTATAGATCTGTATAGATCATCATTCCTATGCAACTTTACAGCCTTAACCTGATGGAAACCTTTCTCCAGCCTTCTTGACCCCAAACCAGAGCCCTCATGGCGGCCCCTGCACTGCAGGCCTCCTGTCCCCACCAGCACCTGCACTCCCAACATGTGCTCACATCGCCAGTTGCTGATCACCTGCTTCTCCAACTTTTCCTTGCTCAGCAACTCCAGAGAAGCTATGGCCTGGCCAAACCTGCAAACATCTCCGCCATGCAGTGTGCTAAACCACATCTTCTCCAAGGAGGTCCAAATCTGTTCCAAATTTGCTCTTCCTTGGAAACGCTCCCTCAGCTCTAGGAAACCACTTAGAATTTCATTTTATCTTATGGTTAGTCTTTTATCATCATTAACAATTCTTTATGTTAAACTTCCCTACTTTAAATAGTTAACTATTAATTTCAGGTATTAATAGTTAACTATTTAAAGTAGGGAAGTTTAATATAAACTCTGTCTCCTGATTGGGCCCACAGCAGAGTGGTTCTACTGTCTTCTGGCCTCCATAGTTTCTGATGAAAAGTTGGCTGATTGATGAAGTTGCTCTCCTGGGTATTACATATTATTTTCTTCTGGATGCTTTCAAGATTTCACCTTTGTTTTTTTTTTTTTAAGATTGTATTTTTATTTATTTTTAGAGAGGGAAGGGAGAGGGAGAGAGAAAGAGAGAAACATCAATGTGCGGTTGCTGGGAGACATGGCCTGCAACCTAGGCATGTGCCCTGACTGGGAATCGAACCTGCGATGCCTGGTTCGCAGCCCGCGCTCAATCCACTGAGCTACGCCAGCCAAGGCTTTCACCTTTGTTTTTCAAGACATTGACTGGATTGAGCCCAGGTGTGTAGTCTTTGTATTTATCTTGCTTAGGACTTCATGAGTTTTTTATTTTATTTTTTTAATATTTTATTTATTTAATTTTAAAGAAGGAAAGGGACAGAGGAAGAGAGGGAGAGAAACATCAATGTGTGGTTGCCTCTCATGCGCCCCCTACTGGGGAACCTGGCCCACAACCCAGGCATGTGCCCTGACTGGGAATCAAACCAGCGACCCTTTGGTTCACAGGCCAGCACTCAATCCAATGAACCACAGCAGCTAGGGCAGTTTTTTAAATCTATAAAAACATTTTTTCAACAAATTTTGGTCATGATTTCTTAACATATTCTGTTAGGCTTTTTTTTCTTTTTGGGGGGACCCCCATTATATATGTTAGGCCTTCTGATGTTGTCCCACAAGTCCCTAAATCTTGCTTTAAGGCCCATTTTCCTTCTCTGTGTTCTTAGTTTGGATCTTAGTTCTATCTCTTTATATTCAAACTCACTGACTCTTCTGTCATCTGCACTTTGCTGGTTAGCCTATCCAGAGAATTTTGAAATTTCAGGTATTGTATATTTTCAATTTTAGAATTTTCACCTTTTTTTCCCCTAATATCTCTTTTTTCTATTTCTCTGCTGAGGTGCCCCATCTCTTCACTCATTATGAGCATACTGGTATTTTCCTATTAATCATAATTATATAGCTACTCTAAAATCCTTGTCTGCTAATTCCAACATCTGGGGTGTCTTGGGGGTCACACTCTATTGATAATTTTTTTCAGGAGACTGAATTGCATTTCTGTGTTTATTCATAGATTGAGTCATTTTGTAATATAGCCAAGGCATTGTGAGCATTGTGTTGCAGAGGTTCTGGATTCTGTTATATTCTTCCAAAAAGTATGGTTATTTTGTGTTAGGCAGTTAACCTGGACTCTTTATCACATGCATCGCAAACATTTTCCACAGTCTTTTGTCTTTGACCTTGTTTATGGCATCATTTGCCATACATTTTTTTCTCTATGTGAAGTCAGACATTTATCTTTTTTTAAAAGATTTTATTTATTTATTTTTAGAGAGGGAAGGGAGGGAGAAAGAGAGAGAGAGAGAGAAACATCAATGTGTGGTTGCTGGGGGCCATTGCCTGCAACCCAGGCATGTGCCCTGACTGGGAATCGAACCTGCGATGCTTTGGTTCGCAGCCCGTGCCAATCCACTGAGCTACATCAGCCAGGGCTAGACATTTATCTTTTTCATATCTTTTGAGTTTCTTGTTTAGTTTTATGAGAGCTCCCTAATTTACATGTTACACATTCTAATAAATACACACATTCTAATAAATGTTATCATAATTAAAAAAAATCTTCCCCTGATGATATATCCATTGATTTTAGAGAAGGGGCAGGAGAGAGAGAGAGAGAGAGAGAGGAGAGGAGAGGGGAGGGGAGGGGAGGGGAGGAGAGGAGAGGAGAGGAGAGGAGAGGAGAGGAGAGGAGAGGATCAGTGTGAGAGAAATTGGTGTACGTGCCCTGAAGGGGATCAAATCTACAACCTCAGTATGTGCCATGACCAGTAATTGAACCCGCAAGCTTTTGGCATATGGGACGATGCCCCAGCCACCTGAACCACCAGCAAAGGCAATATTCTCATAATTTTTAAATTCATCTGGATATTGCTTTTGGACTATGTTATGAGATAGGGGTCCAAGTTCTGTTTTTCTAGACAAATTGCCTTGTACCATTTGCTTGTATCTCATACTATGATTTTTACCTTCTGAATTAAAATACGATGTACGATTGCTACATTGGGATCAATTTTGGTTTCACCATTCTGTCTCAATAGATTGTCTAGTTCTGGGTGGGTACCATACTATGATCATGAGGGTTTTCCGGCGTACTTATATGTCTGACAAGGCAAGCTCCTCTTTTTTTTTTTTTTAAAGATTTTATTTATTTTTAGAGAGGGAAGGGAGAGGGAGAGAGAGAAACATCAATGTGCGGTTGCTGGGGGACATGGCCTGCAACCTAGGCATGTGCCCTGCCTGGGAATCGAACCTGCGATAACTGGTTCGCAGCCCGCGCTCGATCCACTGAGCTACGCCAGCCAGGGCTGCAAGCTCCCCTTTACCAGTCTTCCCATCCATGATCTTTGCTACTCTCAATTATTTTTTCATTTGAACATTGAAAGCATTCCTTCCATTTTCAGAACACTCCCTATTGGGGTTCTAATTGAATATGAACTGCCCTCTGTGCATGTGACATTGTATAATACTAATTTACATGACTTCTTTCTTCCTAACTTTGTGGTCTGTCTTTCAGATGGCTTTCATCTCCTTTCTGGACCTTCATGTAACTCCTTTGTTTTTTGTGTAAAATTCGTTTCTATGAATTGTATAATTTTTTCACTTTACTATGAATGGTATTTTCCCCCATTTTCATTTCCAACTGATTTTTTGTCAAATACAGAAATGCTGTTGGTATTGTATGCAGCTACATGCCTAGGAAAGTCAGGAGATAAAAATATATAGATACAGATTTACATAAATATATAAGCTATATTTGAAAATCAAAATATTAATGATACATTTAAATATAGAATATATAAATATAAATATATATTTATATAGATATATGAGGGGGGACTAAAAAAACCCCCAGAATTATCTTCTGGAGGATGGGCCCTTTGTGGTACAGATTTTCCCCACTAGGTGAGTGTTCTGGAGCCCATCGGTAACAGTGCACCAGCTGGCATTGTTGTGAGAGGCTGCACTTGGCTTTAATGAATTTGTTTTGAAGACTCTTTCAACGTGTTTGCCCATTTCATGATGGGTGATTTATGAGCGCAGCTGCCCACACCATGCTGAGTGTTCAGCAGTTTTTGACCCAAAACGGCGTGACCTCTGTGCCCCACCCTCCCTATTCATGCAGTCTCATCCTGAGCGGCCTTTTCTTTTTTGTTACCCTGGACAAAAAAGTCCTAAAAGGGAAACATTTGAAGTGAAACAAAAACAGCAGAAGCAGCCCTGGCTGGCGTAGCTCAGTGGATTGAGCTCGAGCTGCGAACCAGGCATCGCAGGTTCAATTCCCAGTTAGGGCACATGCCTAGGTTGCAGGCCATGTCCTCCAGCAACTGCACATTGATGTTTCTCTCTCTCCCTCTCCCTTCCTTCTCTAAAAATAAATAAATAAAATCTTTAAAAAAAAAAACAGCAGAAGCACTAAAAGGCATCAAAATCAATGAGTTCAAAAACTGTTTCGAGCAGTAGAAAAGTCTTGATAGGTATATTGTATCAAATAGAGAGTACTTTGAATGTGACTGAAGTTTAAACATGTAAGCGTAAATACAGTTTTTTACAAATAAATTATAGGCTTTTTGGGTGCCCCCTCCGTCATATATGTTTATATAAATATATATTTTAAACTTAGAATATCTTGGTTCTTCTAGGTAGACTATCCCCACACCAGCTAGCTCTCCTATCGAAATGTTTACACTGATCATCCTAGGTCACTTTGCTGTAACCACCAAGAGCGACGCCTGCAGTGAGGCGGCCAACTGTGCGTCCTATTCTTTCCTTTAATAGAACTGACTAGGATTTCACCATGGAAAGTGGCATTTGTTGTGGTTTTGTGGTTAACCTTACTGTATCTATATACTATTCTATTTACTTTTATAAGTTTTTATTATTAGAAATAGCCATTGCAGACCCTGGCTGGCAAGCTCAGTTGTTTAGAGCATTGTCCTGATACACCAAGGTTGTGGGTTCAGTCCCTGGTCAGGGCACGTGCAAAAATCAACCAGTGAATACATAAATAAGTGTGAAAACCAATGTTTCTCTTTCCCTCTTTCTCTGTCTCTAAAATAAATAAAATTTTTAAAAAATAGCCATTGCATTTTATAAAACACCTTTTGGGTACTTTTTGAAAAATCAATAGTCTGTCTTTTAACTTCTAGATGTAATGAATTACCTTGGGGATTTAGAGACATGGAACCATTCTTACATCCTTGCAATAAATCCTACTTGGCTATAATATTCTGTTGATACCTGGTCATGTTTCTTTAGGATATCTGCATCTTATCTATGAGTTTGCATTTTCACAATCCACAGAAACTCATGTGACTGTCCCTAAAGCCTCCTCATGACCCTTCCCAGCCACTCATAGCCTGTCTTCTAATAGCAGAACTTAATTTCCTCTGTTCCCTTTTTAATTTCCTATACTTGGAATAACCAATTTGTCCTTTTTTATCTTTCACTTAAAATAATGTATCTGAGATACATGTATATTGCTGACCTCATTCTCCTTGCTGTGTTGAATGGTATACACTGATTTACAAATAAATCAATAGTCCTATTGATATTTATTTATATTGATATATTGTTAATATACAGTTGATATATTCATTTTTCTGTTGATGGGCATTTGTATGGTTTCTGGTTGGGGATGACTATAAACACTTAGACCTCTTTAGTATATTTGTCAGCATGGATTGAGTTGCCTTCAAGAAACTGACAGTTTCCCCAAGTGGTCCATATTTTTAATTTTAGCTGTTCCTTTGGGACTAGACACCATTTCTGATGGCTGGATAGTGCGCTCCTGTACAAGCGTTCTACTGATGCATTTAAGAGCCTCCTGTTGATAAGCATTTGAGTTGTTTTCAGTTTAAAAAATTTTTTTAATCCTCACCCAAGGATTTGTTTATTGGGTTTTTTTAGAGGGAGAGGAAGAGAGAGAGAGAGAAACAGTGACATGAGAAACATCAATTGGCTGCCTCCCATAAATGCCCCAAGAGGGAATTGAACCCATAGGTGTGTGCCCTGACCAGGGATCAAACGCTCAAACTTTTGGTGTGTGTGACAATGCTCCAACCAACTGAGCCACCCAGCCAGGGCTGTTTTCAGTTTTTTTTCTTCTAAACAGTACAGTGATGAAATTCTAGAACAACCTTCTTTATACATTTGTAACTGAACCCTTGTCAATCACTTTTTTGGTTATTTCCAGTTGTTTTGTTTTTATGCACAAAATAACACTGGAATAAACTTTCTTGTGTATTCATCTCTGTGGGCTTAAAGGTTTTTTGTTTCCTTGAGATTTTAGTTTTTTTGCCTTTTTAAAAAAGATTTTATTTATTCATTTTTAGACAGAGGTGAAGGGAGGGAGAAAGAGAGAGAGAGAAACATCGATTTGTGGTTGCTTCTCACATGCCCCATACTGGGAACTGGTCCACAACCCAGGCATGTGCCCAGACTGGGAATTGAACCTGTGACCCTTTGGTTCACAGACCAGCACTCAATCCACTGAGCCACACCAGCCATGGCTGCTTCTAATGTCTCTTCTCATGTTGGTTTTGAGGACAGAGCCAGCCCAGGGAGTTTTGTACATTGCATCGGATGAAGGGCTGAAGGCTGTTTACTCTTACAAGCTGGCTTCTGAGATTGCACCTTCTTTTCCTGCTCCTCCTCCAACTCTATGACCCCTCAAGGTATGAAGATGCTGGACAAGGGTCTAGCTGGTTCAATCAGAAGGGGGGAACTTTGGCCAAACATAGGCTCCAAGTTATGCATCAGGGTTGCTTGACAACATCCCAACTCTCTGCACTAAGGTACTTCTGAAAACTACCCTCATCTCCTCATTCTTCCTTCTACCCATCCTTCCATCTGCCATTGATCTGTCAGTCATCCACCATCTATTCACTGATCCATTCATCAGTCCACCAATGGTCTCTTCACCGATTCCTTCAGCTCACTCCACTCACGCACCCATTTGTCTACTCAGATTTCATCTGTCCATTCACCCATCCATGTATCTATTCCCTCATTTATTCCTCACTCCCTCTACCCATCCTTCCAATCACTCACACGTTCATTCATCCATCTACCCACCTATCCATCCATTCACCAGTCTACTCATCCATCCATTCATGTACTCATCTACCCATCCGTCTGGGTAGTATTCCATCCACTCATCCATTTACTCATTCCTTCACCTACCTACCCACTCATCCATCCATCTACCCTTTCATCCATCCATGAATTCATTTATTTATTGGTCTGTTCATAAATTCATCAACTTCATTTACTTACCCATTCTTTCACTGAACCCTGCATTTATCCCTCCAACTGAGGGTTCATCCACTGATTTGCCTTACCAGTACTTAGTCATGCATCCATCTATCCATCCAACTTTCTTTTTTAAAGATATTTTTAAAATTTATTTTAGAGGGGAAGGGAGAGAGAAAGAGGGAGAGAAACATTGATGTGCGAGAGATACATTGATCAGTTACCTCTCGCACACCCCCAACTGGGGACCTGGCCAGCAACCCAGGCATGTATCCTGAATGGGAATCAAACCAGCAGCCTTTTGATTTACAGGCCAGCAGTCAGTCCACTGAACCACACCAGCCAGGGCTATCCATCCAACTTTCAACTCACTCACCCATTCATTTATCAGTCAAGTTAGTCACTCACCCAATACCCACCCATTCACAGCCTGGAGCCACACCCCATGACTGAGATGAGGTAAAAGAAGTGACTCAGACCTGTTTCTTGCCTTCTAGAAATTCATAGTCAATTAGGAGAGGCAAATAACAATAACGCACACACACAAACAGTATGATCAGTGCTGTACTCACAATATGTTCCCGATACAGGTGCCCAAGAGGCCAAGACAGAGAGGGCATGTAATGAATGGGAGAAAGATTGCAAGGTGCCAGGAACAAGGTCTAGGTCCTAGGATGAGCACTTGCTCCAGCCAGGACCCCTCTTGTCTGCACGACGCCACTCTCTGACCACCTCCCTGCCACCCTCCACAGGCAGAGTTGATCAGCCTAGGAACCAAGACAATGCAGCAAACAACACAGTTACAGTTGTTACCCAGTGGACAGAGCTCCTTCCAGCCCCAGCCCACTCCCAACTTTCAAGACAAAGCGGGGACACTGTGTTCACAACCCCCATGTGAGCAGCCTGCATCCAGGGAGACCCCCCTGCAACAGCCGGATAAGGGTAAGATGGGGCCTCACCGCATTCCACGCCTCCGAGCCGTGGTTGAGAGCCAGGCCTTCAAGAACGTCCTGGTGGATGAGATGGACCTGATGCAGTCTCATGCAGCCACCCTCATCCAAGCCAACTGGAGGGGCTACCGGCTCCGGCAGAAGCTGATTTCCCAGATGTTGGCAGCTAAAGCCACCCAGGAGGCCTGGCGACGCTTGCATACCAGGCGCCTCCTCCGGTTTGGCAAGGAAGCGGAGAAAAAAATGAGCATGGACGAGAGGGACATCCCTTACCACCCCCCCCAGCAGGTGCGGTTCCAGCCTGCAGAAAAGGGCAAGCCCCTCCCTTCCCCACCTGTCATGGTGAGTAGGGAGACCCAGTCTCCTTCTGCTACTGTCTCAGCTGCCTGCGCCCACCAGCTGGCCCCGGGGCAGCCTCCAGGCATCCCCCAGCCTGGCGTTCAGGCTCCGTGTGCCACTGGAGGCCCAAGCGTCGCTTTCCTGCCACAACAGACTGTCTCCATGAGACTTCCATGTCCAGCGAGTCCAGATGCAAAGAACCCCCCGTGCCTGCTAACAAGAACTATCAGAAGTACCAGTCTCATCCACACAGAAGGTGACACAATGAGAACTAAGCAAGTGATTACCAGAGCCAACAAGGGAGGAGCCGTGGGGCCACCACCATGTGGAAGGTGTGCCCAGGAACTTCACAGACCCAAGACCCAGACCCGAGGCCCTGTGGAAGCAGAGGTCCTCAAAGCCCCACCCCAGACAGGCCAAGCATCCGTGATGACCAAGACCCCGCTCCAGTCGTGTTTGGAGTCCATGATGAACAAAACCCTACCCCAGCCTTGCCCAGCACCCACAGTAACAATAACCAAGACCCCACCCCAGGTAGACCAAGCAAGCCCAGTGGCCAAGACCCCGCTCCAGTCATGCCTGGCAGTAATCTTGAACAAGAATTCAACCCAGCCATGCCCGGTATCCTCAATAATGATAACAAAGACCACACCTGAGCCGTGCTTGGCGGCTCCAATGACCAAGACTCCAGCTCAGATGCGACCAACAGCCTCGATGACCAACACTGTACCACCGACACAACCAGCTGCCATGCTGGCCAAAATCTCACCTCAGATATGCCTGTTGACTTCAACAATCAAGCCTCCAACTCAGACTTGCCCGGTGCCCGTGGTAGCCAAGACCCAGCCCCAGACATGCCAGATTCCTGTGATGCCCAAAACACCACCCCAGACATGCCAGGTGCCCATGATGGCCAAGACCCGGCCCCAGATATGTCAGGTCCCCATGATGGCCAAAACCCCACCCCAGACATGCCCATCAGCCACAATGGCCAAGACTCCACTGCAGACATGTCCAGTGGCTACGATGGCCAAAACCCCATCTCAGACACTCCCAGGGGCCTCAATGACCAAGATCCCTCCCCAGACACGTCTGGCAGCCATGATCACCAAGACGCCAGCCCAGTTACGTTCGATGGCCACTATCCTCAGGACGCTGTGCCAGCCCACTTCTGCAGCTGGAAATCTGAAGGCTTCACCTCCAGCAGCGGTGGCAGCCAGGATTCCCAACACCTCGTCGCATACATGTCTGAATAGACCAAAGACCAAGGCTGTGGTGACTGGGAGGCAGACAGCGGGCATGGTCAAAGTCTCATCCCATTCGCACTTGACTGAGGGAAAGGTGAAATACTGCCCCCCACCACATCTGGGGGCTGGGGCTCCCAAGGCTCTGGTGAGGCCTTCTTTGGAAGGCGAGAAAATGAGGGCCTTCCACCAGAAACAGGTGAAAACAGCAACCATGTCTAACACCAGCGTGGCCAAGGACAGGAGCAAGGTCTTACCACAGGCACAGCTGAAGGAAGATGCTGTGAAGGTTCGGTCCAAGGTGTATGTGCCTGTCGAAATGAATGTGGTTCTACCCCAGGCACAGCTGGGCACCCATCCAGCTAAGGCCCTGCCCCAGGCACAGATGGCCACCTGTTCAACCCCAGCCTCGTCCCGTGGACATCTGTTTGCCAAGCTGTCTGTAGCCCTGCCCCAGGCAAATCTGGGCACGTGTCTGTCCAAGCCCCCACCCCAGGCACATCTACCTGCCAAGCTAAGCAAGGCCCAGACCCTGGCCCATCAGCGCACGTGTTCAACCAAGACGCAGTCCCGGACGGATCTGACCACAGGGGTGATAAAGGTCCAGTCTCAAGCAGATCTGCCAACCAGGCAGACCAAGGCCCAGTCCCAAGCGCCGCTGGTCCCAGAAACAGCCAGGTGTCCCTACACTGCCCATCAGGCCACTGAAGAAGGCAAGACTAGGTCCCAGCCACCCCTGGCTGGGTTCAAAGCGTTTGCCCAGCCCTGCCAACGGGCTGGCCCTTATGGCACTTTGTCCCGAGCCAAGCCAGAAGACAGACTGACCCAGCTCCCAGCCCACAGCTATGCCCAGGCTAGAGCCCCCCAGGGCCCACACCAGGAGGCCTCTGAGACCCAGAGCATGCTGGTGCCTCTGCTGGCATCCACTGGACACCTCATGTGCAATGTTGAATCCTGTGGTGACAGTGGGACCACCTGGGCCCAGCCATCAACCACCAGCCCAGCTGCACCCTGTGAGGAGGAGCTGATGGCCTCCCAGCTTGCCTCACTGTGTGCTGAGCTGGCTGCTGTGCTGGGCTCTCAGGAGGACCTCCGTGATCTGCTGGCAAAAGCTCTCTCCCAGGGGGAAGTGAGGGCGGCACTGAACCAGGCCCTGTCCAAGGAGGTCCTGGGCACCATGATGGCCAAGGTCCTGCCCCAAGGCATGCTGGGCACAGCACTGGTGAAGGCGCTGTCCTGGGGCGAGCTGGGTGCTACACTGTCCCGTGCCCTCTCCCGGGGTGAGCTGCGGGCAGAACTCACTAAGGCCATGCAGGGCAAACTGGGGGATATGCTCAGCAAGGCCCTGACGGAAGAGGAGTGGGCCACTCTGAACCAGGCCCTGTGTCAGGGTGAGCTGGGTGTCATCCTGAACCAATCCTTGTCTCAGGCGGCCCTGAGGAGTGGACTCATTCTTCCTAAGGCTGCCTCAAAAACATTGGAAAGTGGGATGATGGTGACACCGGCCCCAGTGGAGGTGACCTACAGGGGGAGCCCGTCAGCTGCGTGGGGGCCCACCCTGGGCTGTGTGAGACCACAGACCAGCAAGGTCAGGGTTCCCCTGGGTGGGGCCTGGGAAGGCTTTGTCACAGGCTGGCCGCTGGGCTGTTGGAGGAAATGGGGGATGGGGCCCTGGTTGGGGGGTCACCCTGCTTGTCCGTGGTCTTGGTGGGCACCTCCTTGGTCAGTAGGGTGATCACCACCATTCTTCAATTTCCCAGGATTGCTGGTTTGGACCCCACTCTGTCATGGGAGATGGGGCTCCCAAGGGACTGCTCACACCCAGGAGCTGGCAAACTGGAATCAGATCTCAAGCCCAGGGCACGTGATGCAGGCCCCAGTTCGCCTGGGTCACTCCCCCTGCAGCTGCCCCACCAGCTGTGGCAGACGCTCATTGCCAATGGCATGACCCCAAGCACCAGCTAGTCATTGGTGGCTGGTGGCATGGCCCCAAGCTTCCACAAGCCACATGTGGCCAGCAGGGTGGCCCCACATCTGTTGGTATCATTGTGGGAGGGCAGAGTAGCCCCAGACAAGCTTGCCAGCTCTACAGGTGGTAGGAGGGCCATCCATTCCCACCAGTGTGCCACTGCCTATGGGGGTCCTGCTCATTGCTGTCAACCATCTGGAGTCACCTGGGGGACCCCCTGGGGTGTATTGGCCATTAGCAGCCAAAAGTCTGCAACAGCTATTCATGGTCCCGGAAGAGACCACGCAGAGGACTCAGTCCTGAATCATAAACGGGCCTTTGTTGGGCAGTAGTGAGATGATCCACAAGGTGACTTTAGGTCTACTGAGAGCCACCGCAGTGAGCAATGCGCCCCTAACCCAACCACAGACCCTTAAGGCCTGTGACAGAACCCCAGGCCCTCTGCCTGGCTCCATGGTTCCTGGTCATCACGGGGCATCCAAGAGTCAGGGAGAAACGAGGCTGTTGGAAGCCTCCCCAGGAAGCTGGTTAAAGCCCACCCACACAGCCATCCCTGGGCAGGAGAACAGTCAAACACAGGGTATCATTTCTGGCATGCACTGCCCACAGCGGCTGGTGGCTGGCCCTCTACTCAGTGAACTGGTGGCCCATTCGCCACAGGGTTCACACGGAGACCAAGCCAGAAGCTTCTCCCAGGGTACAGACTGTGAGCAATCTCACGTTTATTGCCTAAACGTGAGCGATCCCCAGAACTCGTCGTGCCGCTGTAGCCCACTCAGCCTTCCCACCATGTCTGTGCCAGCCTGAGCTCTGCCAACCTGGTGGAGGAGGAGTCCAGAGAGGCCAGCCCTGATGGGGACTTCCTCTTTGGGGAGGCCATGGGGAGGCCCCAGAGGCCTGGGGACCTGGAAGAGACGGGGAGAATGGGCCACGGGCACGAGACCCCAAACCTGTACCACCTGCCCTCCCAGCCTTAGAGGTGACCCCCACTCTGCACCACACACAGCTCAGTGTCCAGTCACGTGACCTTGAGTGTCCCCTGGGGCTCAGGCGATAAGGATGAGAGGGGCATGTCCTCAAACCAAACTTCGTGGGTCCGAAAGGTAGCTTGAGCCAGAAACCCGACAGCACAGGGCTGAAGCGAAGTCTGCCTTTAGGTAGTGTGGTCCCTCCCTCATATCAGCAGTCAGCTTTGACCAATAAAGTTGATCCCAAGCCTGTCCCAGCCATCAGTAGCCAGTAAGGTGGCCCCAAACCCAGGCCAGCTTTCTATGTCCAGTAAAGATCCCTCTAGCCTAACTGAGCCTTCTATGACCTCTAAGGTGACCCTCAGCCTAGGCCAGTTATCTAATGCCAATGGGGTAAGCCCTAGACTAGCTCAGCCATCTGTGACCAGCGGGGTGACCCCTAGCCTAGCCCATGCAAATACAGGCAATAGTATGGCCCCCAGCTTAGGTCAGCCATCTGTGATAAGTGGTGTAGGTCATCCACTTAGCCAGTTTGGGCCCCTGAGGTGAATTCAGATCTGTCATCATCAAGGGTGAATGCAGTGGCCGTTGTCTGTGCAATTCACCCTTTCTGACTGAAGTCACCTCAGATACACCACATCCATCTAGGGCTGGCAGCATGGGCCAGGGGCTGAGCCAGCTGTCTCTGGTCACTGGGGCAGGTCCATGTCCAGATCATCTGATGGATCACGAGGTGACCTCAAACTTCCAGGCCCCCAGGCCCAGGGAGGTGTCCCCTGGGCTTCACCATCCACTTGGTGTTGGTAGGAGGTGTCCAAGCACAACAGAACATTCTTCTGTCACTGTTTCATCCCCAAACCTCTGCTAGGCATTCTGTGGGCAGCGGAGAGGACTCTTGTCTAGGCCAAGGAACCAGAATGTCTCAGAGCTTTCTGTTCAGGGGCCTGGCTACAGGCACATCTCTGGGCACCACGGCTGCTGGCAGGCTCCCAAATATATCTTGGGGGACCCTGGCTGGTGGCAATTTCCCAAGTGTGTCTCAGGGGCCTGTGTCTCCTGCCATTACAAGGAGTATGTGCCAGAGAAGTGTGGCAACTGCTGTGGGCCCACGGCAACCTCAGGTGGGCAGTGGCATGGCTCCCATGGCATCCTGGGCCTCTGTGACAGGTACCCCTTGGGTTCGTGAACGAGCCTCAGGGGTGGACCCTGGCTTTTCTCAGGCTCTAGTGCCCAACGGACTGGTCTGAGGCCACTCAAGTTCTCCCCCGGCCACTGGGGGCCCTGGCGTGTATCAGGTCAGTGTTGACCACCAGCATCCTCCTGTGTCCACAGCAGCCTCATCCAATCATCAACAAGCAAATGCTTTCAGCCAGGAGCCTGTGACAGGCATGGCCAGTCTTCTGGTGCCAGGTTCTGTAGCCAATAGGACGACCACAGCCACAGCCTTAGGTACTGTGGTCAGTGGCATGGCCCCCAGCCTTCCCACAGGGTCTGTGATCAGGGGTATGGGCCAGAGCCTTCCTGTGATCAGTTGTGTGCCCCCCAAGCTTCCAATAGGTTGCACGGTCAATTGTGTGACTCAGACCTTACCCTCAAGCTCCCCGATCAGTGACATGGGCCATGGTCTTCCTCCAGGTTCTGTGGTCAGAGGCAGGAGCCATAGTCTCCCTCCGGACTCTGTGACCACTGGCATGGGCAAGGGCTGTGTCCCAGATCCCATGGCCAGTGCTGTGTCCCACAGCCTCTCCCCAGGTTCTGTGATCAGTGGTGTGAGCCAGAGCTTTCCTCCAGGTTTCGCGGCCAGTGGCATGGCCAGGACATTCCCTCTAGGTTCTATGGTGAGCGGCATGCTTCCTAGACTGATCACAGCACCTGGAGCTGCTGGGAAGAAACAGCGTCTCTTTGTAAGACCCTCCTCTAGGCTAACCTCTCCAAGCCTGCTCCTAGGTTCAGTGGCAAGTGGGATGGGCACCCATGTCTCTTCTGGTTCTATGGTCGCTAGTGTGGTTATGACTGGGGAGCTGAGTCAGGGCCTAGTTCTGAGGTTCATGGCTACTGTAGCTAGTCCACCCCTCACAGCTGGAAGAGTGGCCTACAGCCTTCCCCAGGGGTCCACGCTCACTGGACTCACCCCTTGTCCTTACCATGGAGCCCTGGCTGAGGAGGGGTCTACAGTTCTCTTTCAGGTGTCCTGTGCCACTAGTGTGGCTTAAGCTCATCCCCATGCCTTAGAAGCTGGTGGCAGGGCCAGAGGAGTGCCCTCAGTTCTGCAAAAAGCCTCACAGTTGAGCCACCCTCTTGGGACAATGGCTGTTGGGACCAAAGATGGCCAGACCAGGATGAAACTGGAAGACCTGAACGAGGCTCTGTCCCAGGGGTCTGGATCCATAGGGAGTCCATGGTCCTTGAGGCAACCCCACGGATGTCCGAGAGCCCCCAGGCACCTGATGTCAACTATGGCCATGAATTCCTGGCAGAGGACAAGATTGTTCCCAAAGGCCCAAGGCTGCCATTGGAGGAGGTAGCTCCCAGCCAAGCCAGGTCTATGATGAGTGGCATGGACCCTGTTCCTTCCCAGCCCCCAAGTTTTGACAAGCACCTCAAGGCCGGCAGGGTCATCCCACTTTGTGACTTCTCATGGGGCCCCCTGTGTGCGGATGGACACAGGGCCCTCCTTGGTTCACCAGGCATTGGTGGCTCACATTGTGCATGCTCCAGAGCCCCTTGGCCACTGCCATTGTCCCCGAGAGCCTGTTGGCCACCACCACAGTCCCCTGCAGCCCCTCAGCTGCTCATTTCCCCTGGAGCCTCTTGGCTTCTCACGTGCCCTGGAGCCACTCCCACAAGCAGGTGACTTCTACTAGAATGTCAGGGGCACCCAAGCTGGGCCATGGCAGTTCTGTGGCATCCAGTTTGCACCTAGGGTCTGTGTCTGGGATGGGGACCACAAGCACTTCCTGGAGGTCAGGGGCCACCAGTGTGGCCGCACATATGCTGCCATATCCGTCTGAGGCCAGTGGCATGCCATCCAGTGGGTCCAGGTGGAAGCTGTCCCCATTGCTTTTCAGGAGCCAATGTCCAGGAACTGGCTCAGGGCAGCTACCACGACCTCCTTGGCTCTGGAAAGTCCTCCAGGTCCACGAATGGTGGCTTTGTCTCTGGAGTGCTAGACAGTTCTGTGGCCAAGGCTGGGTCCTCCCAGCAGGTTGGGGAGCATGCCTCCAGCCCCGCACAGGAAGGTCCCCAAATCTCCATGAGTGCACTGCCAGACATAAAGCCTGTTATCTGTATCGGTGACCTGGCTCACAACAGGGCCGTCCCTAGGTTGCACCGCAGGGTTTGAAGGATATCTCTTGAATCTTCATCAGGTGGTTCCCAGTGGCCCCTTTGTAACCAGGAGTCACCACAGGGACCTCAGGGTTTCCACAGCATCATTGCTCCTGTGGACAGTCACAGGGCACCCCTGACTTCCCCTGTACTACAGGGCCCCGTGGATACCGGCGCAGCGGGTGGCCAAGCGTGGAAGCCTGCAGTCCCCAATGTTGCAGTCAGACCCATGAACAGTACTGAGGCCTGCTGTGGAGCCCGGGCGCCAGCCAGGTGCACTGTGCCATGGGACGCCGTGGGCAGCGGGGCAGCGGTGGATCCAAGACGGCTGGGCGAGCTGGTAGCGTCGGTGCAGACTGTGGAGAAGATAATAGTGCAAGCCGTGATCACTATACAGGCATGTGCGCGTGGCTACCTGGTGCGCCGTACCGTCAGGGTGTGGCACCAATGGGCCGTCGTCATCCAGGCTGCCTGGCGCGGTCACTGCACGCGGCGGACCTTGGCCCAGCTCTGCAGAGCTGCCACAGTCATCCAGGCCACATGGCGAGGCTACTTCACCCGACGGAGGCGAGCCCAGCAAATGCTGCTCCCTGCCATGTGGGCTGGCGTGGGCGACAGGGTCCAGCCAACCTCCAACCACCGCTGCTTCCAGTCCTGCCAGCCAAAGGCCTGCACCCTCTGCCAGTCGCTGAGTCCCCGGCTGGGGAGACTGCCCAGTGCAGTGATGCTTGTGGGTTCCAGCCCTCGCACATGCCACATGTGTGGCCAAACGCTGCCCACGCGGGTGGTACAGGGCATGGGCCAGGGCAGTACAGGCCAGGCGGGCATGCCATGGGGCTGTGACACCCAGCTGACTCCCCGGAGCCCTCGGCAGCAGCTGCTTGGCCAGAATAAGGCAGCCGTCATCATCCAGTCCGCCTGGAGGGGCTTCATTGTGCGTCGTCGGCTGAGGCAGCAGCAGGTAGCAGCCAAGATGCTCCAAGCCACCTGGCGAGGCCACTATACCCGGGCTTCCCTCACCACAGATGCACTCTTGGGACCGGCGGCGTGGGACAGCCCACAGAACATGCAGTGGCCAGGAGTCTAGGACCTTGCCTGGTGGGGTCACAGCAGGGGAAGTGCAGTGTGGCTCTCTTGGTCTAATGAATAAAGCCCTACCCAGCCGGGGTCTTGGTCTGCCTGTGCTCATCCAGCTCTCTTGGGCATGGGTGTGGGGGGAACGGGTGGAATCTAGAATGCTGGACTGGGAGGAGACCCTAAACTTCTAACCACACAGTTGTCACCCACAGTCTGTGTCTGAGATGGGAACCCAAGCCCTCCCCAGAGGTTAGGGGCTTCCAGTGTGGCTGCTGAATCTGTCCGACTGGCGGTGTGGTGTCCAGTCTGATCTAGATGGAAGGTGTCCCTAATGCACTTCAGAAGCCAGTGTCCAGGAACCTGGCCCAGAACGGCCACCACAAGTCCCTTGGCCCTAGAAAACCCTACGGGTGAATGCATGGTGCCTTTTCTTTTAAAGGAAATTCTGGGGGTTCCAGCCATGTACGAATTTGGTGAGATGCTGGGCTTATCCCCAGGGGGGTCCAGTCTGGGTGAGAGAGAACTAGACAGACATGTTCCCAGTCCATGGGTCAGGGACAGGGACGGCATGGAGGGGCAGAGGGGCTACAAGCACCCAGAGGGGGCAGCCTGGTTGGAGGAGGGGCAGAGAGGGTGACGGCATGGGTTTAGGCTGCTATGGAGGCAGCCACAGAGTGGTGGGGACTGTTGGGGGAGGGCAACTGGAAGGAGCAGGAGTGTCCTGAAGGCATGGGCAGAATCTCAGGGCTTTGGGGTCATGGTTCAGGTAGGATTTTTAGGCTAGGTGGGGGTCAAGTGGAAAGGGGGGCCGGTATGGCACCCCTGAGAAATGTAGCACCCCCCATAGGCCCCGTGTCCTGAGGCCCTACCTCTGCCTCTCCCCTGTGCAGGTGTAAAAAGCAGCCAGCTGGCCATGCACCTGGCCACTCATGACACCCGTGCAGAGCCTGCCCTTCACCCTCCCCAAACTGGATGGCTGGGCTCTCAGCTGCTACCGCCGCTTCTGCTGCTGGCTCTGGTGCTGCTGCTGCAGCCCACCGTAAATTTCTCTGCTTTGCTGCACCCCTACAGGTGAGAACAGGTAAGGAAGAAGATGGGCTTCTAGAAAGCTGGAGGGGTGCATTCTGCCCAGCCACACACCTGGCATTGGGTCTCTTCCTCAGGCCGCACTGGTCTGCCAGCCACCCATCCCAGAGGGGCGGCTCCTCCCAGAAGCAAGGTGGGGGGGTCATGAGAACAGTTGAAGCGCCTCCACCCCTTCACCCCCCATGCCCACTCTGAGGCTGCCACTTCTGTAACTGCAGCCTAACCGGAGCCAGTAAGAGGCTGTGACTTCCTCACACGCAGTTTGAGGTTCCACTTAAAACCCGTTTCTGTTAGCCAGACCCCAGGACCATGGGAATGGAGGACAAGGGCTCGCTCCCTGGTCACTGAGCATCTATGGCTCCCAGGAGAGGTTCTTGGCACCTCACTAATTTCTTCTGCTGCCCTGTAAGACGGTTCCAAGGGCGAAGGGCTGAACTACTTTTTTCTAAAATTTATTTTAAGTTACAGTTGATATACAATATTATATTAGTTTCAGGTGTACAATATAGTGATTCAACAAGAGTTGAACTCTTGCCCTGGCTGGCATGGCTCAGTTGGTACTGTTCTGCAAAGTGGAAGGTCGCTGGTTCGATTCCCAGTCAGAGCGCATGCCTGGGTTGCAGTCCTGTTCCTGATGTATCTGTGTCTGTCTCGCACATCGATGTTTCTCTCCCTCTCTTTCTCCCTCCCTTCGTCTCTCTCTAAAAGTAAATAAATAAAATCTTTTTTAAAAAATCCACTCAGGGCAGAGTGGACAGGATGGGGTAGGGAGAGACTGGTGAATGAATCTGCAAGCAGCTGATGTGCCCAGAAGCCTGGGACTGGGAAGGAAGTGATTGTGGGAGGTGGCCCATGAAATATTTACCTGCTCTCAGCATGGCTCTTGGGCTCCATGCCTGGGAGGGGCTTCAAACAAAGAGCTTCAAACAATGGCACCTCATTTCCCGCTGTACGAAGGGAAAGAAGGCATCCAGAGAGGGGACTGGGGTTGAGGCCACCCACCCTTGTTCCTAATCATCCTCTCCCTGTACCTTCTGGTATTTTCTTTCCAGAAGTTAGGAGAGAGACTGAGACTTCAACTTCCAGACTTTGGATAGCTTTTCTCTCTAGCCACGGCTCTCCTAGTTCTGTGGAAACCTCCATCAACCACTTAAGCCCCTCCTACAGCCCTCAGGCTGGCTGCACCATCCATTTCAGCACCCCTAGTTCAGGGGCAGACTCTGCAACCATCCTCCCACAGCCCCTTAAATTCAGAGCAACCCCACCAGCAAGCCCAGTTCCAGCTCCATAAGTTTAGGGCTGGTGCCCACCTCCCCACAACCAGACAATCCCCCACCCTAGTTCTGGCTTTCTAGTTCAGAGCTCACCCCCATCTCCCACTCCAGCTGCCTGAGTTCCACCTCCTTGACCTTGCAGTGGCAGCCAACTTCCCCCAGCCCCAGAATGGAGTCCTCCCTGCTCTTGGCCACAACTAAAGGTACTGCTGTGGCCTGTGGGCCTGGGGCTGTTTGGTTTGTTGGGGTGTGGAGGATGGCTGGCATTACTGGGCTGCAGTTCTAGGACCTGCCTCCAGGGAGAGACACAGACCTGAGAATGTGCAGGGAAGGGCTGCACCCCCCCCCCCCCACCCCAGTATTGCCTGAGCTCTTCAAAACTCCATTTCATGCACATTTTTTAAGTGCCTAACGTGTGTCTCACGCTGTGGGACACAGCTACGTCTGAAGAGAGGTTATAAGTAAATTTCATATTTGTTTATAAAAAACAAAATAAGAGGTTGGGATATGAGTGCAAATAGTTTGATGTTTTTAAAAATTGGTCAGCAAAGGTCTTGATTTGAAGGAGGTGAGGGAGGAGTCACGAAGTTATCCAGGGGGAGAGCAGCCCAGGTAACAGGCACAGCCTGTGCAAAGGTCCTGAGGTAGGACTGTGTCTGGTGCATTTGAGGAAGAACGAGAGGTCTGGAAGTGGTTGGGTAGGGTACTAGTGGGAAGGCAACGAGGGTGGAAAGATTATAGGGTATGACCCCCCAGGGCCCCAGGGGTTCAATAAAAGCCAAACATTTTTAGAGGCACCTAGAAAAATGTGTTACTCAAACTAACACGTTGTCTCCAAAGTGTTCGAAGAAAAGTACAAATGCAAAGTGTGATGATCTTTCGCTTAAAGTCACAGGATATACACCATCTTTACCAAGTGTCTCATTTCAGCCCGGGCCAGGTATCGCGAGCCTTGTCCCGATTTGGCCCAGGTTTCGGGTTCCACCCCCAGCCAGGGCGCATATAAGAATCCACCAGCGAAGGCATAAATAAGTGGAACAACAAATTGATCTCTCTCTCTCTCCCCCCTTCCTCTTTCTCTAAAATCAATCCAATTTTTTTTAAACCACAAATTGTCTAATTTCACGCGTATTCCCAGAAGGCCACTGAGTTTGTAAGCAGTTCTAGATTTTTCTCACTTTGCAAGAACCCCTGAGTGTAGCCAATGAGAGCTGTGAAAACACAGCAAACCAAATGAAATCCTTGAAGACAAATACACTCAAAAGCAAGAGGATAAAAATGTACTTTAAAAAGGTCAGACAGCAAGCAGAGAGGGAAGTAAGCACAGCTTTCTGGGAAGGGGCTGAAATGGTTCTGGGCCCTCGAGTGTGTCTCGGCCTTAAAAGGGGTGGGGCCCTCCCCTCAGCTCCAGGTGACACTGGAAGGCAGGCTGGTAGTGGCGTGTGTCTGTGGTGCCTGTTTTGCTCAGTGGGTCTGTATCTCTGCATCTTTCACGGGGCCTGCAGACAGCAGCCAGGGGGTCAGATGACGTCTCAGATGGTTCTGAAGACCACAGTCACAGGCTGGGGCTGGGGCCAGGTCCCAGTGGCCTGTGTCCAGGTTTGCTGCCCAGGCAGGGAAGTTTCTCTGGGGAAGCATAACTGAGCTGAGGCCTCAAAGGCGAGAAGGAGCCTCCCTGGGGAAAGCTCCTGTCTGATTGGCTGTCCCAGGAATCAGGCACAGAAAGGGAAAGGGCCCCGAGGTAAAAATAACTTGGGGTGTTTGGGAAACAGTCAAGGGGTGTATGGTCCATAGGAAGGAGTGTGGATTATAGCCCGAGTGCTACGGGGGAGTTTCCAGCCAGCAAATGCTGGATTCTGGTCGATCTTCCTTCAGGTCTTTAGGGGCAGATAGTCAGTGGGCGGGGAAGGATTTCCAGGAGGCAGGGACAGCCCTCCAGATGCATGCAGAGAACGGGGAGTCAAAACGCCCCCTCCCCAGCGTTCAGTCCTGCTCTCCAGGTCTGAGCTGGACCCCACTGTTCCCTTTCCCATTAGACAGGAGGGAAAACCCAGCCTCAGAGCCGAGGACCTGGGGCTGGGGACCCTCGCAGTCAACGAACCCTTCCTGCTGCCCACTCCCCTCCCCACCAGGACCGCCAGGCTTCTCTAGCAGGGACGCAGAAGCTCCCTGCCCCTTGGCCATGTCTGGGCCTGGAGCAGCCCCCTCAGAGCTGAGTGTACCCTGGCGTGACCAGAGTGGTCCGGGAGGCAGGAGTCAAGGTCACCAGCACATTGAGGAAAAGCCCCTGGAGGGAGGGTCATGCTCTAATGATTCTTGGGGGCAGCAGGTGGCAGTTCTGGTGAAACATTAACCCGAGGCTGCTCAGGAGGCTGCGGCACTGAGGGAGCTCCCTTCCGAGGGCCGTGCCCCTCCTCATCTTTCCTGGGGACCCGGGTTTCAGCTGCAGCTCCAGCCCCTGCTGTTGTGGATCGGTTACTGACCAGAGGGGATCACTGATCTGCCTGGGACAGCACAGCATGCCCGGGTGGACCCCCCTGGGGCCACCCCGCCCCCTGCCAAACTCTTGAGAGCTCTGCTGCGTGCGGATTGCAGTGTCCTGACCTCAAGCTGGTAAAACCCTCCTGTTCTTACGTCAGAGCTGCAGCTCTCTCTCTGTCTCTGTTCCCCTGTCTGCTCTCTCCGTCTCTCTGCTCACAGCTGCCTCTCTCCTCTCCCTTCTCTCGCTCCTACTCTGTCTCTGTCTTTGTCTCTCTCTGCCTTTCTGGCCCCCTCTCCATCTCTCTGTCAATATCTGTCTCTCCGTTTTTCCTCTCTGGCTGTTTCCACTTCCCCCCTTTTCTTGTAAGCAAACACAGGACAATGAAACTTAATACCCACCTACCCTGTCTGCCTCCCCCCCCCCCACACACACACACTTGGTCACCCTCTTGGCCACTCTCTCTCTCACAACCAACCATCTTTGTGACATTCTCCTGTCCTCCTGGTCACTCAGTCCACCACCTCCTGGCTCAGTCCTAAGGGAGGTGTGGAGGTGTGTCTACTCCAGGCCTGGCGCTCAGACAGTTAAGGGGATCTGCTGGGGGGAACCCTGGACTGCCCTCTTGGACACGTCCAGTCCTCCCTCACCCTGTTCCCTGGTCTGTCACAGGACTCAGCGGTGGCAGTGAATGCCAAGCCTGCCCGGGCCTCACAGACCTGTGTGAGTCTGGGGCACTCTCAGGTGGTGGGCTAGGGTCTCCACACCTTCAGAGCTGGTCTGGGAACTACATGTCTCCTGCATGGGACCCAGGGCCAGGGGACTTCTTCCCGAGGGACCCAGCAGAGAGTGAGGGGGCTTGCGGGCACCCAGCCCGTTTCCAGATGCAGGCCCCTGCAGACAGGTTCACAGGGTGTCCCCTGGGCCCCTGTGCTGGTACCAGGCCTCGGCTGAGGATCTGTGGGCTCCGGGGGAAGGTGCAGTGTGTGGGAGTGATCTCTCCATCTGTGGGGGTGTGATTGGACTCCTGGGCCCTGGGGGGTTTCACATCCATCTCCCCAGGTTCGGAGACACCTGCGGCATGAGGCGCAGCAGAACGGCGCTCTCCTTCCTGCTGAGTGAGGTGAGTGGTAGGGGGTGGCCTTATGTGGGCCATGGGGGAGGGGTGCCCAGTGCCCCCCTACTTGGAAACACCCAGAGCTGTCTGGAGACCCACTCACAGGCTGGGAAACCAAGGCTCAGAGAAGGCACTGGAAGCCTGAGACTCAATCCAGGTGTCCAGCCCAGGACTGCAGCCACTGCTTTTGGGAGCAAGGGACCAGCAGGCAAGAGAAGCAGGGGCCCTTTGGATCTGGAAGCAAGGTTATTGATTTTCCGAGGAAAGGAGACCGCACCTTTGGGGCAGGGCTAATGGCCCTGTCTGGGAGATTAACGCTGTGCTAAAAGACTGGTCAGCTGGGTTGTCCCCTACACCAAAGATTGTGGGTTCGGTTCCCATTTGGAGCTTGGAGCGCTTATGGGAGGAAACCGATCAATGTTTCTCTCCCCCTCCACTTTCCCTTCCTCTCCCTCAAATCAATAAACGGCCTTGGGTGAGGATGGAAAAAAAGACGCTAGCGAGCAGGATTTCGGTAGTGAGCTCATCCAGCAGGAGGTGGACTTGGATCCCAGGCTGGTCACCCACACCTGAGTGGCTGGTAACCTCTCCAGGACTATTTTCTTGTGTAAAAAAAAAAAAAGAGGTGAAAACTGTGGCTTGAGAGAGGTCAGGATGAGCCGGCAGGCAAAGTCTGGCACACAGTAACCCCTTTATCCACGCCCATCTCTGAGCCACACCTTCCTCCTCTGCAAAGTGGGGACCTCTTGGCACTCCCCCAGACATTCAGTTTACAGCATCAGTCACTCCCTTTGCAAATGGAGCACCTGCTGGGTGTCTGGCCTAGTGCTGGGGAGACAGGTGTTGAAGTACGATGAAAAATGAGGTGTGGGGTGAGTGAACGTGGGTGAGCCTGTGCGGACTGGGCTGGAAGGGCTCTGAGGAAGTGCCGACTGAGCTGAAGAATGGATGGAAATGAGCAGCCAGCCTTGGGGAGAGCTGGGGGAAGGGTATTCCCCCGCAGAGGGCACAGCTCCTGCAAAGGTCCTGGGGCAGGTGGAAGGAGCAGGTACAACAAGATGTTGGTGGGGCTGGGGCAAGTGGAGTGAGAGGAGATGGAGGGAAGCGAGGGTGGGGCGGAGGGCAGGAACTGGTTGGTGTATGAGGGGCCTCAGGGACTGCCGTGAGGAGTGTGGGTTTTCTTCCAGGGTCACTGGGAGCCACTGGAGCAGGCAAGGGACAAATGTAGGGTTTGTCTCAGAGGCATGATATGAGGTTGCAGCCAGGACCAGCACATATCAGGGTCTCCAGGATGGACAAATCAAAAGGCAGCTTCTCAGCCTCTTTCCAAGACCTTCCCCACCCAGGCTCCCCTCCCCACCCCCCAGGCCTTTGGTCCTCACTCCAGCCTCTCAACCAGGAAAGCAATTAGTCTGGAGTGGCAGATTGATGAATACTGCAGCTGTGAGGCCAGAAGGCTCCTCCCCTTCTCAGCCTGCAGCTCTGAGATACCCCATCCTCGCCTCACCCTGATTCAGAGGAGGGAGGGGCAGCAGGCTGGATCCTGGGAGTTGCGGGGAGCACCTCCTCATCAAACCCATTGCAGATGCTGTCGACTCTTCCCCTTGGGGTCTGTCTTGTCTGCTTCCCCCACAAACCAGCCACCCCCGCAAACATCTGACTTCCTCCACTGCTCTCCTTGGCGGGGGAAGGGGGCAGGAAGGTCATATGAGACTCCCACCAAATCTGAATTGGCCCAGGTATTGGTGCTTCTCCCCAGATATTCCCTATCCAGGTAACTGTGACTACTAGTTAACTGGAGAGTGACTAGTTACCCATTATTAACAATAGTAATCCTTGGATACCCTTGAACATCCTACAGGCATGTTCCATCTCTCAGCCTCCAAAACATCCCAAATTCACTCACAGGCCCTACACTGGTCCATGTCCCACCGTTTGCTGCCCAGCCTCGGCCCTGCCCCCAAAAGTTCCCTACTCCCTGAGGCAGGCACAAGATGCTTCTTAAAAGCATAAAGTAAATCACATCCCTCAAAAGCTCTCAATCCACTCCCAGAGTTAATTCCCAATTCCTCACCCACCCCTGAAGCCCTGCATCCACTCCTGGCTGCACTCCCACCTTCTCCTGCTTCTCTAGCCTGCCAGCTCGTTCCCGCCTCAGGGCCTGTGCGCCTGCTGCGCCTCCCGCCTGGGGTGCTGTCCCCCGGGCTCACTCCTGGGCATCTCCTTCTCCTCCTTCGAGTCTCAGCTGAGTTACCCCCTCAGAAAGGCCCCTGACTACACCTGAGTGATAGTATGCCTTCATCACTGTGGTCCTTCCACGGCCTCATTTTTTCCCAGCACTATGAGAACTGTTTTTCATATCTGCTGAGCAAATAAATGATCATGAGTGTGGGCAAATGGTTTTCTCATCTGGGGCTCAGTTTCCCCAAGCAGAAAATGGGGAAACGTACATCAATGGGTTTCCTGTCATGGGAGAGGCCTGCTGCCTACACACACCCCACCCTCTGCTTTCCTCGAACACCCTCCTAGTTGCCGGGACCCTCCCTTCCTTCCTGGGAGAGGCCAAATATTGATTACTTAGATTTTTGCATCAGAATTCAGGTGCCTGTGGGAGAGGGTGCGGACGGTCGGTTGTGCTCAAATGGGGGAGGAACGGCCAGGAACCCTGTGTCCTAGAAAGATCTAATCTGTACAATGAGGTGGGGGTGGGGAGCTAAGCAGCCATCCGCTGTGAGCCCCTCGGCCGGTCATTTCTCTCTGAACATCCACACCCTCCTCTGCGGCATGGACGTTAGAGGAGGGAACAAGCAGTGCGGTTTCCCTGCACTGACCGGGGTTCCGGGCGTGAACCGTGTGCGCGCCTCTCAGCTTCTTCCCCGCCCCCACCCCCGCTCCTCCCCGGCCCTGGCGCTGGCCTTTGTCAGCCTTGTGGTCTGGACCTCAGTTTTCAAATCTGAATGCGTGGTCGGATGGTGAAGACGAACTCATTGGCGAGGCTCAGGGGCGGAGCAGGGAAAGGCCGCTCTTTTGAGCTCCAATTCTCCTGCGTGCCCGTCTACTATTTCGACCCCTACCCCACTCCCCGTTCTCTGGATTCCAGTTTCGGTGCCACTCCCGGGGCTCAGCACCGCGGACAGTTCCCAGCCTGTGAATTGCGGCCCCCTGTCCTTTCATCACCACCAACGACCCCGAGGAATTGGTACCAGTTTCACGCCCACCTTCACAAATGCAGAAACTGAGGCATGCTGGCTTTAGACCACGCATCGTGAATTGAACCCGCTCCCCACCTGTTGGGTTGGAGAGCTTACGCTCCGGACTCAATTCAGCCTGATTCTGCTTGGTTTTTAAGTGCCTCAGTGTTTACTCAAGAGCGTGCTTGCAAACGACATCTCATTCAACTTCTCCTTTTCGGTCCTTCCTTCAAGAAAGGAGCTGGGGCTCAGAGTCCGGAGTTCTACCTCCACCATTTTATTTAAAAGATTTCATTTATTTTTCAGAGAGGGGGAAGGGAGAGAGAAAGAGGGAGAGAAATACGGATTGGTTAGTTCTCTCACATGCCCCATCTGGGGACCTGGCCCACAACCCAGGCATGTGCTCTGACCGGGAACCAAACCAGCGACCTTCAGTTTGTAGGCTGGTGCTCAACCCCCTGAGCCACACCAGCCAGGGTTCTACCATTTATTTACCAACTGCAACTTTGGGCAAGTTACTACTGCTCTGAGACTTAGTTTCTTTATTTGTAATGTAAAGATAATGGTATAAAGTGGTTTTATTGTGCACTCCTGAGCTGATCCCCAAGGGGTCCTTAGAACAGCACCCACGTGAAATGAGTGTGCAAGACAGGTTCGCTATTGGTGCTGTTGTTATGATTCACTTGTTTACTTACTGCATGTTTTATGTATTTATTTTTAAAATATTTTATTTATTTATTTTTAGAGTGAGGGGAAGGCAGGAAGAAATAGGGGGAAGGCAGGGAGAGAAACACTGATGGTTACTTCTCACACACACCCCAGCCAGGGACCTGGCCTGCAACCCAGGCATGCACCCAGACTGGAAATCAACCAGGGGCTTTACCGTTTGTGGGGTGATGCCCAACCAACTGAGACACACCAGCCAAGGTGCATGTTTTACTTTTACATTTTAATAAATAATATATTTGATGAATACCATTAAAGTGCCATTAGCATAACAAATAGCAGTATGCGTTATATAATGTAATAAATGATTAATATACTTTGTAGTAATTGATTAAAAATAAATGTTGCTGTAGTGCCTACTGTGGACCAGGCACTATTCGCATTTTGCAAGGTTGAGGTCCATCTCCCCATTTTATAGATGAGGAAACTGAGGTTCAGAAGTAAATTAACTCAGGGGTGAGTAGGACTGAGATACAGTTCTCTGGGCCACTCCAGGTTTCTGGGTGAAGGAATCCCAGAGCCCCATCATCCCCAGGGTACCAGGAAGGTCCCATGCCCAGAAAATTACTCATGTCTTATCACTGTCTCCCTAGCATGTCCGAGAGTCTGTGGATTCTGGCTCACGCCCCGCGAGTCCGCTTGGCGGTGGTGTCATCTGGAGACGTTTCTCAGGAACCCCGTTGCTGCCCCCGCTGTCGAGCCGCCTCGGGCCCTCCGGAGAAACTGAGCCCAATGCCTCTGTGGTGTTCACCATTGGGGCTCGGGGGACGGAGCAAAGCCATGGTTCATCTTCACGCAGGTGAGGAGGTAGATGGGGACTGAGGGAGCCAGTCCCAGGAGAGGAGAATGCCTTGTCTAGCTGGGCCTTTTTTAACTTGTTCATACAGCATTTATTAAGCAGCCACTATGTGCCAGGCCCTGCACTGGAGACACAGCCGTGGGCAAGCAGATACTCACAGGCTGATGGTGGAGACAGATTAACACCAATGGGAGAAATGGGGGTGCCATGGAGCCCAGAGGAGGCTTCTGACCGGGCATTGGGGGGTAGAGGGTGAGAAAGAACACTTTGAAGAAATGGCATTTGAGGGTGAAGTGGGGGCTTGAACGATGAAGAGAAGTCATCCAGGAGGAGCACAAGGAAGGGTATACCAATCAGGAGGGACAGATTGCGCAGAGCCTCAAACTCAAGAGGATCAGGCACCTGAGGAACTGAGTACAGATCAGTGTGGCTGGAGAGTGGGAGGGGACCCGGGGGAGGTGGGCAGCGGCTGGACCGCACAGGACCTCATGGGATGTAATGAGGAGACATTGGTGGGGTTTCAATAGGGTGAATTGATACTGTTGGCATTTTTAAAAATTCTCTCTGGCTGCTTTGGGGAGAACTGTCAGAGGCAGGGGTGGAAGCAGCAGGAGACCAGCGTGGAGGCCGTTCTGGGAAGGAGATGGTAGTGCCTGAAGTAGGGTGGGAGCCACAGGCTGGAGAAAAGTGGGCAGGTTCGGGTTATGAAGTGGTCACACCAGGCCTTGGTAGAAACCAGCAGAGGGTCAGAGAGAGGGGCGATTGGTGTGAACAGCTTCTGGTCTTTGGCCCTTTATATGTGACGACATTTTCATCCTTGCAATGATGCCGAGATGTGGGGACACCATCATTATCTCCACTTCCTAGAGTAAAAAACAGGTTTGGGGAGGGGAAATGACAGCTGGCCAGGAGCAGAACATATGTCCCCCACCAGTGGGCCAAGTTGTCCCTCACTGTCAGTGTTGGGGGCCAAGGGACTGAGAGGGAGGCAAGAGACTGAGCCATGAAAGTGAAGGACAGAGAGGTGTCATTTGCTTTTCATCGCCCACCCCGCAAGACGTAGCAGTACTGAGGCTTGAGCTCTGCTAGTCTGGCTGTCTGGCCCAAGCATTTTCCACTTCTCCAACCTGGGGATACAACTGGAGTAGAGGGTAGAGTCTCCAGGGGAAATAGCCTTAAAACATCCTCTGGGTCCCATGAAAAAATCAGGGCTCTCCTGTCCTCACATTTTCTGCACCAAGTGGCCTCAGAGGTCTCCCCAGCCCAGCCCAGAGCCTACACCACCCAGCCCTGCTCTTACCTACATCTACTTCATTAACCATGACTGAAAACGTCCTCACCTCCCTGTGCCACTTCCCAGGAAAGCACCCCTGAGATGGGAAAGCCTGGCGGACTGCGCTTTGAGTTCCTAGACCTGGGCGAGGGAGGGGCAGGCCCGTGAAGTGGGGCCCGTGGTGTGTCACAGGGCAGATGAGATCCTGCCATTTCTTCTGAGGGTCTGGGCATCAGTGTGGCCATAAAAGGTGCCCTTCTCTGCCCATCCTCACTGTTAGCACCCCTGACCAGAGGCAGCTTCCGCGTGCCCACCCCAGGCATGCAAGTTTCTCTGTCCTTCCAGGATCCCTACCCTCTGTGGGTGGAAGGCTTTAGGACTCCAAAGACACCCCACCTGGGGCTGAACTGCTAAGCCTACCTTGGTGGAGAGACAGCCATTTGTGCCTGCCTTTGGAGACCAGAGTCCTTAACTCTGCTTCCAGACTCCTTGCTATCGTCACTGGGGAGGGTTGAGGACCCGCCGGGGTTCAGCTTTCAGCGCCTAAAGAGCGGACGGCGCCCTAGTCTGGAGGTGCTCGGAAACCCTTGTCTCCCTGCCCTGACTTCAGCACCGACAGGTCGAGGACAGCAACTCGCTGTCTCATCCACCCTGAATCTATTACCTTCTTCCCTTCCAACACCAAAAGAAGGGACAGTGCCTCGGCGCTGGGGGTCTCCCAAGCCTCTGTCTCTCTGCTCTCCATTCGGTAGCAACTGGGAGGACAATTTCTGTCTTCTCCACTCCAAGCCCATGTCTTGACTTTCTTCGTTCAGCACTAGAGGAACCGACAGACCATCCTCGGCTCTGGGGGTCTCCCCAGAACCTGCCTCCAACTCCCACGCTCGAGTTTTCCACTCCCCGACCTCCGCTATCCCTCAGCACCACCTGGCGCGGACAGCTCCTCTCTGTCACCTCCCCCCACCCCACCCCACCCAACCCTACCCCACCCCCGGCCCTGGCCGGACCGGGGCGCAGACACTGACACTCCTCGTTCAGGGACAGCTCCCGCACCCTCCTCTCCCTGCTTCCCTCCTCTGACGCATGGAGACCCCCGGGGTACAAGAAGGGGCGGAGGCACCCAGCGAGCGGAACCGCGCTCTCAGCCGCCAAGGCTTAGCCAGATACCCGAAGCACCTGTGGCGGCAGCCGCGGCGCCCCATCCGTATCCAGCAGCGATTCCACTCGGACCCGGACAAGTCCGCGGGCCACAGCGAGCCGGACCGGGGCCCGCGGCCGGGGCTCGAGAAGTCACGGCGTTCCTGGCCCACCTCTTTCCACAGGCGGTAGGTGGGCGGGAGCAGGGCCCTCCCGAGGCGTGGGGGAGGGGCGCGAGGGGTCGGGTGGTAGTGGGGGAGGGTCCTTGCTTCTCTAGGGGCGAACGCCTCTACTGTTTGTCTGAGGCCAGTGCTTTAGAGGAAAAAGCTATTTTTACGCGGGGTGAGGCTGGAGGTGGTGGCGTGGCGATCGTTTATGGGTGTGTGTGCCCGGTGTGCCAGGTGCCGTTGCATCTGAGTGTGTGCGTGAGTCTGAGCGGTTGTGACCTTGTGTGTGCTCCGACCTGCTGCGTGAATGTCCACAGCCAGCCGCGTCTCTCTGGTGACCGGATGTGCTTGGCTGTATGTACACGAGTGGAGTGCCTGCCTGCGTGTGTTCCCCCTTGTGGTCCTTGTGGGTGTGTGGACCGGCGTGACTGTCCTTGTTCTAACCTCGTCGAGGTCCCCCAGACCCTGGGGTGTCCTCGGGCGTTTGTGGGGTTGTGGCCACTGCGAGCCTCTGAGAGGGCCAGGTTGGGCTGTCCTCAGCCCTGGGGGGAGGAGCTTCCTCTGTAGCTCGTCCTGCCACGAACGCCCCCCCCCGCGCGCCCCGCCCCCTGGCCCCGGAAGGAGGAGGGGAAGCCTCCTGGGGAGGCTGAGTACAGGACGTTTCTTCCGTTAAGAAAAGATGAGGTGGAGATGGAGGGGGTGAAGTAGGGAAGGGGTGCTCCTCCCGCCTCACGTGCAGGAGGAGTGGGACCCTGAGAGAGACGGAGAGAAACAGCAGGTGAAACAGGGGCCCTGAGGGGGCCAGAGGTGGGGGTCTTCAGCTGCTGGGCCAGGGTGGAGGGTCCAGGAGCCCCAGGTCCTCCTTGGACGGCAGGGGGAGCAGGAGCAGGCGGGATCTAGAGTCCTGGGCTTGAGGTCAGGCTGGTGACCTTGGGGGGGGGTCATTTTTCTCTCTAGATCTTCATTTTCTCTCACCTCAGTCCATGGACCTCCTGGGGCTCCTGGCTTCTTGATCAATAGGCCTGGCCTAACCCCTGCCCCCAGCCTCCCAGCCTGGCCCTCTGGCAGCACCAGGAGGCGCCTGAAGCAGCTGGGCTCTGTGGTCCGGAAGGGCTGGAGTCGTTCCCCGGTGTCTCCACCGGCCCCCTGCCCCATCTCCCCTCCCGCGCTCAGCTCCTCCTGCCCCGCCTCCCAGTGACTCATGATTTTCCATCTTCAGGAAAGAACAAACAGAGACTGGGTTTGGGAGCGTCTAGGAGGAGAGCCCGTGGGTTCTGAAAGGTTCTGGAAGGAGTGTGTCCCCGCGAGTGTGCACTTGCACATCCTGTCCATGCATGTATGTGCTGATGTGGAGAGAGGGGCTCAGCCCTTAGGTTCGAAGCCAACTGGGCTCAAGGCCAATCTGCTGGGTGCTCCCCAGCAGGCAGAGAGTATCAGTGAAATAGAAACACACATCTGCACTTTGTGCATTTTTACTTCCTGTGTGGAGGCCTGGTCCCCGGCTGCCCCAGGTGGATCGCCTTGGATCTGGGTGGGTCCTAGCATCTTGTTCAGCAAACATTTATTAGCTACTACTATGTGCCAGGCTCTGTCCTAGGGGCGCAGCTATAGTCAGGCAGGTGCTCACGGGCTGATGGTGGAGACAGACTCATACCAGCTGGAGAGAGAAGGCTTCTGACCCAGCTTTGGGGGTTAGGACTGTTTGGAAGAGGTGGCATCTAAGCTTAGCCTGAAGAATGAAGAGAATCAGCCAGAGGGAGTTCAGGGAAGTGCACGCCAATGAGATGGAGCAGGTTGTGTGCAGCCTCAGACTCAAGAGGATCAGGCATACAAGGAGCTGAACACAGGTCAGTGAGGCTGAACAGTGGGAGGGGAGGCTCCCTAGTCATTTCCCAAGCATTTATTGAGAACCTACTGGGTGCCGGGCCCTGAGGGAACAGCTGGGAGCAAGGAAGACTTGGTCCTACCTTTGAGGGGTTGGTGGGCGAGGCAGAAACAAATTAAATAACCATGATGGTAAACATGAAATTGTACTTGTGAGAGGATGCTGCTTTGAGAATATTTACTCAACTGGTCAGGGAGGACTTTCTGGAAGGGGCGATGCTCCAGCTGTGACCTGAAAGATGAGGAGTAAGCAGGGGGAAATGTTCAGGCAAAGGCATGTGGTGAGAACGAGCCTGGCTCGTTCAGGGAAGAGCAAGGGGAGGGCTGCAGCTGGAGGAGAGTGAGCGGAGAGGAAGGGTGTGGGGAGGCCAGCAAGGGCCCGGCATCTCAGGGCCTCCAGAGAAGTGCGGATTCAGAGGACAGGGCAGCAGGAGCCACAGGAGGGTCTGGAGCAGAAGAGTGCGATCAGGCTCCTGTGAGCATCTATACAGCTCCCACTCTCCTCTCTCTGTCTAGGCTCTCCACGGGGACTTAGGGAAGTCATTTCTCCTCTCCAGTTTGTCTGTCAAGTGGGCACAACAGCACACACACCCTGGCTCCTTGGGGCCGCCTGGTGGCAGAAGAGAAAAGTGCTTGCCCAGGGCGGGGATGCTCAAATAGGAATGGAGACAAGGCACCAGACTGTTGGGAGCCCTCAGATCACACAGCACACAGGGACAAAGTCCCTGAGGATGGGAGTCCTCAGGTCTACTCATCCCTCAGCCTTTGCCTCTTACCCTGCGTGGTTTGGGGCCACTCAGGGTCAGGCAGGCCAGATTCCAATACTGAGTCTCAGTTCTGTGGCTCAGTTTCTCCATCCAAAAAGTTATGAATAATACATTGCTGTAAAAACTGTTAATAATAAATATTTAAGGTTAATGAACCATGAATATTAATGAACCATGAATATTAAACTATTGATAAAACAGTAATGTCAGAGAAGCCCCTGAAACTTCAGAGGGGATGGGGCCAATTAAGCATGAATGGGAGAAGACACAGGCTGGGTAGTCTGCTGCGGGCAACTGAACACCTCTTTGTGCCTCAGTTTCCCCATCCCCCAAATGAGCATAATATTCCTCATTTTCGACGGTTGCTCTGAAAATGAAGTGACTTTTACATGCACAGCCCTGGGCTCAAAGCCAGGCAAGCAGGAAGTGCTGTTTGTATTGATGTGTCTTAACCTTCCATTTCATGTCTGTGACTTTAGGGGAGGGGCTGAATCCTTCTGTGCCTCAGTTTCTACTTGGGGACATAAGACTATTACCAGCCCCTACCATAGGGCTGGGGTGGTGCCAAGGCTCCTCAGAGGGACCCTGGCCCCAGTGTCTCCACCAGGCCAATCTTGGCAGCCTCTATCCCCTGGGGACTGGCTATAATTAGGTGCAGCCACAGCAGCTACAGATGGTATTTCTGTCTCGGGGATAGCGAGTCTGGTTCCCACCAGGTGTCTGCTTGTAGGGCCTTGGGGGCAGGAGGAGGTTCCCAATCAGACCCTCGAACCTTGTCTTCTGGGCCCCAGCATGACCGCTCTCTGGACCTCCATTTTTCTCATCTGTACAGTGCAGACAATAGTGTGGTCAGAAGGCTGGGGTCTCCTCACTGTGGTGCCCCAGGCTCCCCCACCGAAGCCCTGACAGCCCCAAGCTGTATCTCACACTTCCCTAGGGGTGCCCCACCACCGGCACCATCTCCCCAGGGGCAAGGCCCAGGCACTGGGGGAGTGTCATCCTACAGCAGGGGCACAACTGGGCTCAGAGTTTCTGGGGGGCCTCAGCTGACAGGCCCAGCCTTCCTGGACCTCAATGGCCTCTCTCTGTCTGTGATGTGGGCACTTGGAGTCCTGCCGAGTGTGACCTGCTCTGAGACTTGGTTTCCTGTCCTGAAGTCCAGGGCAGGGCTACCAACCCCAGTATTCCGAGGGTAGAACACCTGGTTTAGGCCCCCGAACTCTCCCAGACACTGAAGGTGTCGGCTCCCTTTCCAGGCCCCCTGGGTCCTTCCTGGAGTGGTGGTTGGGGGGTAAGGGGGAAGGCGGTTGATGTTTCACAGAACAGAGGATCTGGCTGGAATGGAGTGCGGATGTTTGTCCAGTGGAGACAGCAAGAGAGCGGAAAGGATCCAGAGACAGGGCCTGGGGTATGTCAGAGCAGGTGGGGGTCATGTGGAGGCTTGTGGGGGAGGACTGGGCAAGGAGGAGCTGGTTCTGAGCCCTGCTGCCCTGTCAGGAAACTTTATGTCTGTTACCACTTCTCTCTATGCCTCAGTTTCCTCACCTGGCAAAGGAGTAAGGGTTTGTTGATTCTGGGCAGCCCCTTGGTGGTTCCAGGCCTCAGTGTCTCCATCTGGAAAATGGGCAGAGTGGGGCTTGAGGCACTGTGTGGGATCAGGGCAGCCCTTCGGCAAACTCGTGCCTCCGGTGCTCTGCCCATAGCGGAGGGTGCTTCCCTTTCTGACTTCTGCATCTCACTCTTTTCAGCCAACTCAGCCCAGAGAGGTGCCCTAACCTGAGACATGTTGGCAGAGGAAAGTGGCACAAGATCTGGGTTCTGGGCCCCACGGGGCCACCCCCAAAGAGGGAGAGCAGAGAGTGGCACCCAGCTCCATGCCTCAGTTTCCTCGTTTGTCCCGGTAGGGGCCTCCCCAACGGTCCAGTGGTGAGGCGGGGCAGTGCTCCTTCTGCCCCCTCCCCGCCGGCCCCGCCCCCGCAGCTGTCCAGAAAAGGTTCCACCGCCCAGGATCCGTCCTGCCTCCACGCTGTCGCGGAGATGCAGGGTGCCCCAGCGCCTGCCCCGGCTTCTGGGCCTGGCTCTCCCCGGGACTCCCCACGCGGCTCCCCAGGGCTCTTCAGGAAGCTCCTGGTGAACCAGAGCATCCGCCTGCAGCGGCGCTTCACCGTGGCCCATCCGCTGTGGTGAGGCGAGAGGAGGGCTGGAGGGGTCACCGGAACCGCCAGGCTGGAGGTGGTTAGGACACAGTTATGGACAGCTGGGGCCGGATTAGGGGGCAGGGCATGTACGCTCTGCCCTCCCGCCCTTTCTCGGCATCTGTCTCCACCTGTCCGATCTCTGTGTCCCTCTGCCCGCTGCCTGGACGCAAGCCGGGGATGGGGCTGGCGGGGGTTGGGGGGACCAGCCGGCTGTCCCTGTCCAGCTGTGCGGCCCAGAGCAGGATGGGCTCAGGCTCTCGTCTTCCCCAGACTCTCCCACCTGGGCAAGTGGACTGAGTGTCTCAAAGGTGAGGGGAGAAAAGAGGGCCACTCCTCAACCTTGGTCTGCTCCCCTTCACTCCTCTGGGTGCCGGCGACGAGATGGTCGTGGGGGGCTTCACACGAAACCCTCCACGCCCCCGGACGAAGATCTGATTTTATGAGGCTCTTTGAGGCAGGGCATCCGTAGCAAGAGAGGAGTTGCCGCCCAGGCTGAGTGGATCCGCGCAGGGCAGCTCTATGGCGTCCTCCAAGGACTGGTGACCTCTCTGGGTTCGAATCCTGGCCCTTCAGGACGCGACTGTGAATTCGTAGGGTGTGGGGCGAGGCTAGGGTCGGAAATGTGGCCTGCGGGAGCGACTGTGTCTGGCCCCTTGCGCCTGGCTTGTGCTGCATTCACGCTCCCTCGATAATTTGGCACCTGGCAGCTCAGACTGGAGGACCCTTCTCCAAAGTCACATGGCCAGTGACAGCTGGCAGGGGTGAGTGCAGCCGTGGCCACGGTCCCTGATGACGTCATTGCGACCCGGGAGGGGGTCCTAACTTCTGGAGAGCGTCCCCAGAGCGGCCACCAGACGCCTAAGTTCTGGAGGGTCGTCCCTAGTGCCCTCGGGTCCCAGAAGGTGAGGCTGGAGGATGGCGGGTCCTTCCGAAGCCCCGTGCTTCGGTTTACCTGTCTAGCCAAGGACAGACGCGCGGTTCCCACAGTCAGGACGACCTAGTCCCGGTCGCCCGCGTCATGGAACCACACCCCGACCCCGCCGCCCCCAGCTAAATTTAGAGCAGAAAGAAAAACAGCTTCCCCAGCTGCGACCAGCCCTTAACCCTGAGCGCCGGCTCATTGAATTCGAACCCAGCACCCTGTTGGCCTCTCCTGGCTTCAGTTTTCCTAGTTTTCCGTGGGTGCGCTTTCCCAGAACCTTTGCGGAGATGCGGGCGGGGGGTGCAGGGGGTGGCCACCCCCTAGGTCTCCCCCTTGGAGGGCGCGTTAGTTTATCAGCCGCCAGTCCCCCTAAGATCATCTCTCCTCCCGCCCCCGCTCCCTTTGCTGAGCAGGTTAGGGTTAAGCAGCCACAGGCATCTCCGTGACGACGCGAGGCAGGAGCTCGAACACACGCGTCGTAGCGGCTTCTCTAGGCGTGGCTGAAGCCGAGCAGGCGGCGAGGAGGGACAAGGCCGAGCCCGCCCGAATTTACCCGAGTGAGGCCGAACGTAGCCGAATGGCCCGAGAGCGTCCGAACCTGCCCGAGCGCGCTCGGACGCAGCCAAGTCAAAAAGAACTCCCTCGACCGAACTCAGCTGGATCAGGCCCAGTAGAACTTAGTCAAACCTGGCCCTGCTTGACCGATCCGGCCCGAAACCAGCTAAAAAGGACAGAATCCTGCCGAATTCCGGATGTGTGACTTGGCGGGGGATCAGGCGGACACTGGCCCTCGGCCAGAAGTCCCAAGTCGTGGGCGGTGTTTCCCTGTCTCCTGCCCGCCCGCTCTCAAAGCCTGTGACCCACAGGCAGCCCCTCTCCCCGGCTGCTAACTCCCTCGCCAGAACCTCTGTTCTGACCCACGCCCCGTCCCACTCTTTCTCTGACCCCTGACCCCGAGGGGATGATCGCGAATTCCCCATTACCCAGAGCGTAGCAGGAAGGAGTACAGGGCTGAGAGAACTGGGAGGGAGGACTTGGAGATTGCTCCAGCAGGAGGTGTTATGGGGCGGCCGGTGCTCCGGGCGCAGCGCGTGCAGAAGCCCGAAGGTGGAAGAGAACGGGCAGAGCACTCGGGCGGGCGAAAATGAAGCAGGGGAGTAGGGGACCTGGGGGGCGTGCTCGACGAGACTGGGGCTGGGCCAAGTAGATTGAGGCTGACGGGGTGGGGAGGGGAGGACAGGTGAGCCAGGGCGTGGCCAAAGCTGACTAGGGGCAGGGCCTCTCCCGGTTCTGGGGTACCTGGGAAATGCGGGATCTAGGCAGGACCCGAGATCTCGAGAGGGGAGAGCCCAGAAAGTCTTTTCCAGTCCCCGTGAATTTACCATGCGACCCGGACCTCAGTTTCCTCCTCAGTAATATGGACTCCCAGTTATCTCCAGGTGCTCAACTCTAGCTCCCTAAAGGCGCCCAAAGGGAAGACTCTGCCAGCCTGTACTGGAGACAGGGTGGCTGAAGTCCAGAGAAAGGTTGAGACCTACCTACCCATAATCACACAGACATTTGGGAGCAGATCTGAAACTCACGTCCTGGAGTCCAGATTGGCCCTAGTAGGAAGGCTCTGGGTACAGCCGTGGAGACCAAGGCGGAGGGTGCTGGGTCCCTGAGTAGGCGTGACTGTGAGGCGGGTGGACAGACTGTAGGCTGCTCCTTCCTGGCCCCACCGCTCTGGTCCAGTGAGGACGTGAAAGGACAGGTTTGCTCTGACCGTGCCTCCTCTGCTTCCAGCTTTGACCTGGAAAATGCTCTCTCATGTGGGAGAAGCGCCCTGGACCCGCAGGTTGGGTCTGGCCTTGGCCAGGGCGTCCAGACTTCTGCCCAGCACAGCCAACGGCGGGAGTCCTTTCTGTACCGGTCCGACAGCGACTATGAACTCTCGCCTAAGGCCATGTCCCGGAACTCCTCTGTGGCCAGCGACCTGTGAGTCTGAGGCTGGTGGGATGACACCTTCTCCTCTCTTCTTCCTTTTTTTTATTCCTCCATTCAGCATACCTCCTTCAAGTGGCCATTTGAGTGGGGCTTTGAAGTTTAAGTGGGAGTTTGCCAAGCAGCCACTTATTCAGTTGAGCTTGCCCAGAATGATATCTAGTGATCTGTGCTTGACTTCAGGTTGGGGTTGGGTGAAAATTCAGAAACATTAAGGACAATTAGTAGCAAGTGAAAAAAACACATTGATTCAAACTTCCTGGTAGCCATAATAAAAAGGGAAATAAAATAATATCATCTTGCCTCTAAGACTCCTGCTGCCCCTGGGACTCAGTTTCCCCATGTGTGAGATGGGGATAAAGGGAGTGAATGGTCAGAGAGGCTGTGGTGGGTTTCAAGGAAGAGTCAGGTAAGGGGACCCCGGGCACCAGTAGGGCATGGGAAGGAGTCAAAGGAAATTCATGCTTACCTGAGGGCACAGTGTGGCGAAAGCTGAAAGGTGAGAACACGCAGGAGATCTCTCTAACTGCCCTTTCTGATGTCCCATCTCCCCACAGACATGGAGAAGACATGATTGTGACCCCCTTTGCCCAGGTGAGTGTCCACTCCTCCGTCCCTGCAGGAACCAAACAGGCTAAGTCCACCCCTCCATTTCTGAGGCTGACCGTCCCTCTCCTGACAGGTCCTGGCCAGTCTTCAGACAGTTCGGAGAAATGTCGCAGCAATAGCCCACCTGCAAGGCCTCAGGGCAGCCAAGTACATGGGCGGGGCGAGGTGGGGGGGGCAATGGAGCCGGGCCTGGCAGAGAGGATGCAGGGCAGGGTTGGGAGGAGGGGATGGGGCCAGGGTCCGGCAGATAAGGTGGGTTGGGTGGGGTCAGGGTCACATGGATAAGGCAAACCACCCCTGAGCAGACTGTACTGCAGGCAGCCATCCGTCGGGAACCCCCCATCTGGCAGTCAGCCCCCTCCACTTACAGGTAATGTGCCTGCTCCTATCCCTTCCTCCCACTGTGGGACCGCTGTCCGTTTCTTTTCCTTGGTGACCTCCCCAGTCCATGAATATTTAGGCTGTGCTCATTTTAACCCCCCAAAACACCCTCAGGGATGGAGTCTACCACACCCATATTACAGATGGGGAGGCTGAGGCCCAGAGAGGGGCAGAGGACTGCCTATAAGTCATACAGTCACTTGGGGATGTATGTGCAACTCAAATCCTGGGGCCCTGAGCGGCCCCAGTAGGAAGGGCTTTACGGTCCGGATGTAGAGATGGAGGCATAAAGGGTGTGGGGTCCTCGAGTGGGGGTAGAGCAGGCCCCTGACAGCTCAGCCCCCAGAGGACACCGGGCAGAAGCTGGCTTTGGAGACACTGGATGAGCTGGACTGGTGTCTGGACCAGCTGGAGACCCTGCAGACCCGGCATTCGGTGGGGGAGATGGCCTCCAACAAGGTGAGGCGCGCCGGACAGCTGAGGTCGCTCGCCCCCACTCACGGTGCCCTTCACCGCTGTCCCCGCCTTCCCCTGCAGTTCAAGCGCATGCTGAACCGGGAGTTGACGCACTTGTCTGAAACCAGCCGATCCGGGACCCAGGTGTCAGAGTACATCTCCCGGACCTTCCTGGGTGAGCCGGGGGGTCGTTCCTGCCTGGGCAATACACAGAGGTAGGGAGAAGGAAGAAGAGAAAGACTCTGCTCTTACAGACCTCAGTCTGTGGAAGGCGGAGCCAGCCATGGACTCCCCCGCTGCATGGGTGAAGACTGGGCCAGGAGGAGGAGCAGGAGGAAGTTCCTGGAGGAGAGGGACATTAAAGCTATAGATCTGAAGCATGAGTAGAAGTTTCCCAAGAAGGAGATGGAGGAAACCAGACAGCTGGGTCTCCAGTTTGGGAGATAGAAAGGACATTGGGCTGTTTGGGGAAAAACACTGAGTCCCAGGTTTTCTGGGGCCATGTCTGTCATAAGGGGTTACTGAGGCAGCCATGAAAACGGGTAGCTCCAGGCCATATGGGAACTGTGCTCTGAGCTCACTTTGATCCAGGTAAAAAGGAAATAGGTTAATCCCGAGGCTTAGCAAAGTCCAGGACCTGAGGCTAGGCAGGACAACCCTAGCAGGTGAATTAGCTTCTCTCTCTGAGTCCCACCCTGCCTTCCCTCCAGACCAGCAGACTGAGGTGGAGTTACCCAGGGGGACCCTCACAGAGCCCCCGAGGCCAGTGTCCCAGATCAGCGGCCTGCATGAGCTCCCCCACAATGCCAGCCTCTCCACAGCCACCATCCCACGCTTGGGGGTCCAGACTGACCAGGAGGGGCAACTGGCCAAGGTGGGTTCCCAACCAGAATGCTGAGACCCAGGCTAGAGTCCCAGCTCTGTTTGGATGCCTTATCTCGAGCCTCGGTTTACCCTTTTGTAGACTGGGCTAGTGGGGCTAAATATAAGGTCTAGGGCCTGGGGGAGGGTGTCGTAGGGCTAGAGTTTGGGGAAGTTGCGCTGGGGTCAAGCTCCAGTTCTTCACATTTTAGGAACTGGAAGACACCGATAAGTGGGGGCTTGATGTGTTCAAGGTGGCAGAGCTGAGTGGGAACCGGCCCCTCACAGCTATCGTATTCAGCATCTTGCAGGTACCTCCCATGCCCTTGGCTTGCAGTACCCCTGGGTTTCTTTCACTGCCCTCTACTTCAAGACCTCAGGGGACAGACTCCTCCCCAACACCCCTAAGTGGGATATTTGAACGGGACGTGGATGGATGAATAGGAGTTCACTAGGCTGAGTAGGTCGTTGCTGATTGTCAACAAGCCCAGCCCAGTGTCCAGGCCTGAAGAGATCCAGTCTGGAGGGGACTGCTGTAGGGGTCAGGAACAGACCAGAGAGAAAGGAGAGAGACCAAGTGAGTTCAGAATTGAGGGCCTCCTGGAAGATGGAGCATTGGAGTGATGGAGGGAAGTCCAGAAGGAGAGAGCAGAGTGTAGGCACAGAGTGTCCTGCTGCCCAGAGGCTGAAGTCCTAACTGGGGGCCTGTGATGAACCAGAAACGCGACCTGCTCAAGACGTTCCAGATCCCAGTGGACACGCTTGTCACCTACCTGCTGACGCTGGAGGGTCACTACCATGCCGATGTGGCCTATCACAATAGCCTGCATGCTGCCGATGTGGCCCAGTCCACGCATGTGATGCTGGCCATGCCTGCACTTGAGGTATGGCCCTACGAGCAGGCAGGGTGGGTGCAGGGTGCAGAGAGCCCGCCCCTCACCTCCTATGCCCGTGCCTGCTCAGGCCGTGTTCACAGACCTGGAAGTCCTGGCTGCCATCTTTGCAAGCGCCATCCACGATGTGGACCACCCTGGAGTCTCCAACCAGTTTCTTATTAACACCAGTGAGTCAGGGGTCCTGCTTTCACCTGTCAGTCATAGGGTCTCTGGTGGTCCGATCCCTGCTTTGAACCTAGTGTCCCTGTTTGTGAAATGGCTTGGCATTCTTCTGTCCCTAGGTACTCAGAGCGTGTTCAGGTACATAGTAGAGATTCAGTAAGTGGGAGAATAACAAATGTGGCAGAGCTGATGTGGGTCCACTGAGATTTTAAAGTCTGGGGCCCTTTAAGGTATCTGAAAAACTCAGTCAGTAAGCAGTTACTGGGTCCATCCTGTGTACATCCCAGAAGAACTGAGGATGAGAGCAGAACTCTCTCAGTGGAGGATCCCAGAGTACAACTGTACAAAGACCCAGTTGCTCATTCAGCCAGCACTTAGCACACACTGTCTCCCGCCACGCCAAGTCCTTACGGAAACTCCAGTCTTAAGGAGGCAGAGCAGAACACAGATGCCCCCAACCCTGTGGAGCCAGAGCATGGCCAGAGGGAGAGGCAGGGTCATAGAAGGCTTCCTGGAGGAGGGGGCATTAGAGTTGAAGCTTCAGTGCGTGAGTAGGAGTTTGCCAAGAGTTCACCAAACCTGCCTTTTGGTGAAGCAGGTTGGTTGGCAGATCTTGAGGCTCTCTGCTTTCCCCACAGACTCGGAGCTTGCGCTTATGTACAATGACACCTCTGTGCTGGAGAACCACCACCTGGCCGTGGGCTTCAAGCTGCTGCAGGCAGAGGACTGCAACATTTTCCAGAACCTCAACGCCAAGCAGTGGCTGAGTCTGCGCAGAATGGTCATCGACATGGTGAGGCTGCAGCGATGGATGGGGTGGGGTGATCTTGGCCGGGTTGGGGGTTCAGTTGAACCTGAGCGTGTCTCTGCTCTAAGCCTGAGCTTCCTGGTCTATAAAATGGATAGGATGGAATGACCAGGCCCTCGGTCCTGGCTGTGGTTCACACACGAGTGATGTGAAAATAGCTTTTGGGGTTTCCGGTGCAATTTTCTGAGCCTTTAGTTTGCCATTTGATATTTTCTAGATTGGGAGACACCAGTAAGTTTTCGGGTCTTATGCCTCGTTCATTCATTTTCCAAGCATTTATTGAGCACCCATTGTGTGCTTGTACTGTTCAATGGCCAAGGCAGTTCTGGCCTTTCGGAGATTCCAGTTCGTGGGGAGATGGACACGTGGGTGGGAACCGTAACGGGGACCCCTGGGCAGAGCTGTGATGGATGGCCCGCAGACAGAGCTGTGATAGGGGTTGCTCAAGGTCAGGGAGGGCTTCCTGGGAAGGGACACTGAAGCTGGGGCCTGCTGGGTGGGGAGGGTGGGCTGGCAGGAGCGTCCCCAGCAGAGGGAGTTGCATGTGGGGGGTGGGGGCTCAGAGGACACCAAGGCTCCCAGCAATGAGAAATTAAAACTTTAGTGAGACAGAGTGGGGGCCGGGGTGGTGGGCATCATTTGGGGGCAGACGGGAGGTTTGGGAAGAAGTTTTGAGACTTTTGCCTGATTCTCAGAGAAGCCCGCAGACTAGGTGAGGGTTTCTCCTGGGCCGGAGCCACATGGGTCCAGCGAAGTTGATTTTTAAACAGCTGTTGGACTTCCTTCCAAATTGCTGAAAACAGCCCTCCCAGGCACAGAGTGCTCACAGGGAGATCTGGGGAGCATCAAGTCACGTCACCTCCAGCTTCAAGTTAACCCGTGGCTCCCATGGCCCTCTGGAAAAGTCCCCCAGTCCTCCCTGAGGCCCTCTCTGCTCCTGCCAACCGCAGTTGCTCTGGCCATAATGCTTCCTCTATGCTCCTCAGCTCATCCAGCCCCAGGGCCTTTGCACAGGTCGTGTCCTGGGCTGGGCCTCACTGCTAACCTCAGGCACTTCTCACTTTAACCCCCATATTTAATCTCTTTTAAAAGATTTTATTTTATTTTATTTTATTTTTACTTTTTAAAACATCGGTGTGTGGCTGCCTCTCACATGCCCCCTACCGGGGACCCGGCCTGCAACCCAGGCATGTGCCCTAGACCAGGAATCGAACCAGCAACCCTTTGGTTTGTAGGCCAGTGCTCAATCCACTGAGCCACACCAGCCAGGGCAGATTTTATTTATTTATTTTTAGAGAGAGGGGAAGGGAGGGAGAGAGAGAGGTAGCAAAACTTCAATGTGCTGTTGCCTCTCTAACCCCTCACTGGGGACCTGGCCTGCAACCCAGGCATGTGCCCTGACTGGGAATTGAACTGGCAACTCTTTGATTTGCAGGCTGGCACTCAATCCACTGAGCCACACCAGCCGGGACCCATATTTAATCTCTAACATGTGGGATGCACCCCATGAGCCCAATGAGCTCAGAGTTGGGGCCATTGATTCGTCTCCTCTTGTGAGCTGGGTGTGCAGCCAATGCCGTTACGTCCCCACATTTTACAGATGAGGACACCAAAGCTCAGAGGGCGGAGCGTCTGAGCGGGTATGATGTCTGGGAGTAAGGGTTGGGGTGGGAGCAATGTTCATGTCCGTCATTCCCCCCTCACCCGCTCCCAGGTGCTGGCCACCGACATGTCCAAACACATGAACCTCCTGGCTGACCTCAAGACCATGGTGGAGACCAAGAAGGTGACGAGCCTGGGCGTCTTGCTGCTGGACAACTACTCTGACCGCATCCAGGTGTGTGGCTGGGCAGCCCCTGGGCTTTGGTTTCCATGCCTCTCATGTAGCTTGCATTTGTAAGTGTTGACTGTGTGCCAAGCTTGAAAAAACAGAGGCACCGAGACTCACATGACTGTGCCTTAGCCACTTCTTTCCCTCCCAGGCCTCAGTTTGCCCACCCGAAAGAGGGGTGTGTCCATGGCAGTGGGGATTAACCGGTCCTGGGGGAGGCCTGGCCCGAGCCCTCCCAAGCCTCGATCTCCCCAGGTCTTGCAGAACCTGGTGCACTGTGCTGACCTCAGCAACCCCACCAAGCCGCTGCCCCTGTACCGCCAGTGGACGGACCGCATCATGGCTGAGTTCTTCCAGCAGGGCGACCGTGAGCGAGAGGCAGGCCTGGACATCAGCCCCATGTGCGACAAGCACACGGCCTCAGTGGAGAAGTCCCAGGTCGGAGGGCAACTGGGTCAAGCTGGCGGGCACATGGCATGGGGGAGGGAAAGAAGTGGCTGAGCCCACCCCATGAGTTCTGTCTTGACCCCAGGCTGGTCAATGAGGGAGTGTGGCCTAAGGCCATGGTCTGCCCTGGACTGTGTGGGGTCAGGTTGGGGCACCTTCTCTCCGGGCTGCAGGGAGAGGGATTTGCACACATGGAATTGGAAAATGTCTGCTCTGAGTGGTGTAGGCTTAGGGGACTTGGAAGGGTTCTTAGTGTGAGGGGACACATACACCCAGCCTTGAGTGATCAGGGCTGGGGTGGAAGGGAAGACTTAGGGATTGGGGTAACCCAGAGGGGCAAGGGAGGCTTCCTACAGAAGAGGTTGTTTGAAGAGGGTTTTGAAGAATGAGTAGGAGTTGGAAAATGACATTCCAGGGAGAGAGAACAACCTAGGCAAAGGCCCGGAGGCTGGACTGGGTCTAGGTTCCATGGTGACTCACAGCACGCTGCCTCTCCCCCACAACCCTGTATCACCCCACAGGTGGGTTTTATTGACTACATCGCCCACCCACTGTGGGAAACGTGGGCTGACCTGGTACATCCAGATGCACAGGACCTGCTGGACACACTGGAGGACAACCGAGAGTGGTACCAGAGCAAGATCCCCCGCAGCCCCGTGGACGCCACCATCCCTGAACCGGGTGGCCATGATAGATTCCAGTTTGAGCTGACTCTGGAGGAGGCAGAGGAGGAGGAGGAGGAAGAGAAGGGGGAAAGCATGTTGGCTCAGGAGGCCTCAGAGTCACCTGACACTGAGCTCCTGTCCCCTGAGGCCAGCACAGACCCTGAGGCCTTCTGCCTAGACAACCAGGGGACCGTGAGCAAGCCCTGTGTGGACCATGAGGGCAATGTGACGGCTGAGTCGTTTGGCACCTAGTGGTTCCTAATGAGTGGGTGGACTTTCCAGGAAGAGGTCCCAGGTGACCCATGCCTGGCCTTCTTCACACATTCAGAGAGACAAGCAAGCTTTTAGTTACAGGCAAGTTTCAGGGTCAAATCAAAGGCTTCCGGCTTGGGCCCACTCTGATCTCCCGCTCTGTTGAGAAAGCTGACCTTTAGAGCCAGCTCCAGAGTTGGGGCTGGCTCAGGCTCAACTTCCCCGGTGGCCACTCTTCGGCCACTTATTCTTTTTACTCTTTATCAGATATTGATTGGGCACCTATTGTGTGCCAGGCCTATGCCCACTATGTGCCTCTGGGGTAGCCCTGAGCAAAGGGGTGAGAAGTCAGCACCAAGGAGAGGACTTCTACTGGCACCTCCCTTTCATCTTCTGGGAAGCTCCCTGCAGGAGACCAGGACCTTGAGTGGGGAAATGTGTGGCACTGAAGCTTTGTCCAGTCCCAGCTCTGGTTCTGGAGCTCAGGATGGGGCCGGTAAGGGGGCAGCAAAGAGAGGGCTCTGTGTGGGGACATCTATGAAGACTGATGTGGCCTGTTGCTACGTGTATGTCAGTTATTGCTTTAAGTAGTTGTAATTTCTGTCTTCAGTAGTGTCTCTGGGTGCACCTGTTCTCTCTGGCCCCAGGATATCCTGCCGGTACCCCTTCACATTATTCCTCTTATAGAACAGCAACAAAAGCACACAGGTTCCGCCAACACACACAATGCCCTTCCCGATTCTGCGGGTGTCCCAGACTCCCCCCAGGGCCAGTTTTCCCTCTATAGCCTAATCTTAGCATTTGGATCAACATTGGTCAAGGGGTAATGTCTGTGATCACCCTGGAGTATCTTAGAAATTTTGGGCATTTGATGTTTCTCTGGGGTTAAATAAACCCTATTACCCTAAACTACTATCATGTCCATTTCATGCATGGGGACACTGCGGCACCAAGAGGTCCTGTTGCCTGCTCAAGGCCACACAGCTGGATGCTGGATATTAGCCAGCGGCGCCCCCTGGCGCCCGAAGACGCAGCAAATTTGGGAATCTTCCTGGCTAGCCGCACCTCCCCGCGTTTCCCTTGCGGAAGCTCAGCCTGGGGCTAGGGTGGCTTTGTTGGGTGGGAGAAGAGGAGGTAGCTTTGTGTTCAAGTATCAGGTTTAGTTCCTGTATCTGGAAGGCTTACTATTCCACACCCCAACTTGCCTGCCTCCCAGCATGCCTGAAAATTTATGCATGATACAGGTCTTTACAGCAGCCTCTGGCTTACAAAACAGCTGGCTTCATTACTAAATGATTCCAATAATTCATCATCATCATAATTACTATGGAATTCCACAGGGAGAATTAAACGTCATCTGGGTCATGAACTTGATGCATTTCCTTCCAGATCTTTAAAAGACAGAGATTTAGGGGATAATTATTTATAATTTTTCTCCTTCCCATTTACTTATAAATAATATGTATTCATAGTAAATAATTTGGAAATTATGGAAACATAAAGAAGAAAATAAAATTCAATTATAACCTCACCCATAAACCATCTGCCTTCAGCATTTCACCTTATTTCCCTGTGGATTTTTCTTCACCCATTTGTAAGAACACTCATATATTCCCCTTCAGTTTGAGCCACAGGCATCCCTCTTACTCCCCCTACTGATTACACTCTACCCACACTCTAAGCATGGCCCCACCTCAGGACCTTTGCACATGCTCTGCGCACCACCTAGAATGCTTCTTTTCCTCCTCATCCTTGTTCTTTGTGTCTCAGCTCAGCAACCCCTTCTCTGGGAGGTCCTCCCTGATTCCTCACCCCAGGCTGGTACTGGTGGAAGCTCTGGGGGATTCTTTGATCCACGGCCACTGTGCACTCCAGGTCATGATTTCGGGTTGCCTAGACCAGGTCCACTGCTCCATCCTCAGTGTCCCCAAAGATGGACTTTGCCAACTTGAACAAGTCCCTTAACTTCCTGAAGCTTTTGTGATTTCACAGATGAAGTGGGCTCTTTGTGAGGGTCCCATAATTGCAAGAACAGTTAACATTTGAGGAAAGTGTGTCCTGAGCCATGATCTGAGTAGTGGTGGGACTTGGGAGGGTTTGGGGCATTTCTCTCATCCAGCTCTGTCTCCCCTACCATGCAGGAGACCCTTCTGGAGTATGCAGCCTCCCCATTCAATCATCCCTAGTTTCACAGCCAAATGCTGATTATTAGCAGTAAAGGCTCTGTGTCATTTCTATGTTAAAATACAAATGTCTCTGGGACAAGCTGGTGCACATTGTTGTGGGGTTCTCCCCTGAGGAAAAAAACGGGCATTTCCGAGTGCCACCTATGTATGAAGCCTGACGCAGAGAGGTCAGCGAACCAAGAGGCATGCAAGTCGTCACTTCCACAGCCACACCTGGAGCCCACCCAAAGCTGGGATTTGATTGTGGATTTTTTTTTCTGGATTTTCCCAATTTTCCGCAGTGGGTTTGTGATAAAATATAGGAGAAGTAGGGGAAAGGGGCAAACTGTTACCTTTAGGTAAAACAGATTTACCAAATACAGGCAGAGTGGGAGGGACATTCTGCATTTCCAGGGCGCTGGGGGCATGCGTGGATTGAGGGGGCGGCCTCTGGCACAAAGTTATTCTGGTCTCTCCGAGCCTCCGCAGCTGGAGAGCTTTTTATAAATAGGATTAGCGCCCCCCGCCTCTCCCCAGCCTCCTGGGGAGCAATCTGGAGGGTGGGCGACAGGATTTTCTTGGGGCCACGGGCCTCCTGCTGGGTCTCAGGACCGGAGAGAGTTGGGGGCAGGGAACTGGAATGGGGGCCAGGGTCTCTTTCTCCAGGCCCCCGCAATTCTGACTTAACCTCCTCAAGATTTTGGGGAAAAAACGATGGAGCATCTGAGCCCCCAAAGTCTCCACTCTGAGTCTTGTTTCCCCAGGATAGAGGGAGGGGGTTTCTCCGGCCCTGTCTTTAATTCAGGAACCAGGGAATGGTGAAGTGTCTTCCAGCCCCGTGTCTTTAGCCTCGCTCTTACCCTCCTTGTTTTCCGGTCTCTTATCGCAGGCTTTGCGGGTGTAGGGGACAGGCAGTTTCTCTGCCCTATTTCCGCCTTTTCTTAGAATTTTTCTCTGGAAAATGGGGCGCAGGCAGGGGAGGGGTTGTCAGAGCGTTCCTCACACACCCTTTCCTTCTTTTCTGGGAATTGATGGGGAGGGGTGACTCTCTTGGTGTCTATTTCTTCTTTCATCTTTGAAACAGTGTGGTGCATCTACCAGCCCAGCCCACTTTGGGGGTCTTACATCTCAGAAAATGGACAGGGTCTCTCTCCTATTTCCGCCTTTTCTCCTTTTGTACTTATTTTGCGGCCCGTAAGTAGGGGGTATGGAGCAGCTCTCGACCTCTGTCCTTCTTTTCTGAAATTGGGGATTGGGAGCATTTGACCATTAGTCACACCACTCTGGCCTGGGTGGGGGCCGCCGTAGAGTCACACCTAGGGTGAGCGGTGCAGGGGAAGGGGAACGCCCCCTGACGGACCCAGGCTCAGCCAAGGCCTCATCTAGTCCCCTACCGCTGGGGAGCCACCACTGGACAGAAGGGGAAGATAATAATCTCTGATTGGCTACCCAGCCCGTCGCTCGACTGCCTAAGCCAGTGAGAGGTTGCCGCGCAGACCCGCCTCCATGACACTTACGAGGGGCGGGGCCGCCAGGTGATCCCTCCCTTTCTAAACGTTTCCCCCCGCTACTGGGTGTGCACACGGGGCCCCGCCCAATTTCCGCGTCAATCTGCGCTGGAGCCCCGCCCCTCCTAGCTCTGTGGGCATCAGTGGGCCACTTCTTCCAGCGCGGCTCCGCCCCAGAATAGCGTCACTGCCATATCTGCATGTGAGGCCCCGCCCCGCTCTTTGCAGGACGTCACTGCAGACTGCAGGGGCTCAAGCCGCTGCCGCGCAGCCCCACATCAACGCACTGGGGGCTCCTCATCGCCGCTGCCAAAAAAGTCGCCGTCTCTAAGGTCGCTACCGCATCTGTGCAGGGCAAGGTGAGCTCCTGGGCGGCCCGCTGCACTGTCGCTCAAAGCACCCAAGTAACCTTCATTTGGTTGATGGGTTGGCGAGGATGGTCGACGAGGTTGGCGGGGGTTAAATGGAGGGAGGATGCGGCGGTCTCGGACCTGGGTAGGAGACTCCCCTCAACTGCTGGACCCTCATTCCCCACCCCCTCCTCTGCGGCGGCGGAGGAGGAGGAGGAGGAGGGGAGGCGAGTACCTTGCGGGAAGCTGTGCGTGTGCGTGCGCGTGCACGGGGTGTGAACATGCGTGTGCGCGCCCGCCTGTGTCAGCAGGTCTGTGTGTACCCTTGCGTTTGTACCTGGGTATGCCCACGTGATCCAGCGAGGGTCCTGACCCAAGTGTGTCTTTGCTGCACGCTTCTTGAGAGATGCATGGATTGTGCGTGTGCGTGCACAGACGTATTCCTACATACACGGGGATGCGTACCCGTGTGGGTTACATACACACACCTGCATGGGTGGAGGGTGCCGTGTGCACGTGTGGATTTGCACCTTTGTATATGCACGTCGGTGTGCAGACAGGTGTTTGCGTGCGTCTCTGTTCTGTGTACGGATGAGTTCAACCCTTATGTGCATGCGCGTTCATGGGTGAGTGGGTGCCCTACTGTGTGCACGTGACTGTGTGTACGCTCCACCCCTGTTACATTATGCAGCTGCCCCAGCTTGAACTTCCCCCAACCTGGGAGTGAGGGGGGAAGAGGGGCTACAGATGTGTGTCCCTGTGGACTGTCCACGTGTTCCAGCGTTGGGTTCTGAGAAACATAAATGATTGATGGGGGGCGGGGCTGACCGCAGTCACCCCCTCCAGGCGCAGCCGTAGGGTTTAGGATTACAGCCTGACCTGGGGCACAGACCTGCTGGAGGGGCTACAGGGGTGTCCCCATATCGGTTTCTCTGAGCGCCTTCGTGAAATGCCCCCTCCCCCTCCTTTCAAGGTCACAGCAGGCCCTCTGCCCTGGGCTCCACAGTTAGTACTGGGGCTTCTGGTGGCACGCTAGTTCCTCTCCATGGTTCTGGTGTTTTCTCCATCCTGTGCCTGGGCTTGGGGATGGCAGGGGAACCCCTCACACTAGCCTGCGCCCCGCATCCCCAGATGGCGTCAGCCACAGACTCGCGCTATGGGCAGAAGGAGTCCTCGGACCAGAACTTCGACTACATGTTCAAGATCCTCATCATTGGTAACAGCAGCGTGGGCAAGACGTCCTTCCTCTTCCGCTATGCAGACGATTCCTTCACGCCTGCCTTTGTCAGCACTGTGGGCATAGACTTCAAGGTCAAGACCATCTACCGCAATGACAAGAGGATCAAGCTGCAGATCTGGGTGGGTCTAGTTGGGGGATTCCCAGCTTCACCATTCTCCCTTATGGGAAAAGTAGCCCCAGCTTTTCCTATCTCTTTCATTCATTCACACAATTGGGCATTACCATGTGCCTACTGAGCACCAAAGGTGCAGAAGGGAAAGCCCCTGCTCCTCCATCAGAGCCTAAGTGGTGCTCTCCAGGGCTGGGGGAGGAGCCAGTGCTGGGTTCTTTCCTATACCCGTATCTGCAGGAGCATCACTGGGCTTAGTGCCTCAATTTCCTCACCTGCAAGTTCTTCCATGTGAGTCTGTTTGAGGTTTCACTGGATGTTGGCCCCCAACCTCATTGTCTAGGACAGGCACGGTCACCTCCCCCAGGGTCACCTGGCTGCCTCCCACAACCCCACAGAGGCCAGAAGGAGCCTGTTAGCTCTCAGGGCTCCCACCTCATGCAAGGTAAACTCCACACCCCTCCCCTGACCTAGGAGACCCTGCCTGGGTCAGTCCCATGTCAGCATCTTCGGCCTGGCTGTGCCCTCTGCCTGGATTGTTCTTCCCCTGATTGCCCCACGGTTCTCTCCCTAACTTCCTTCAAGTGTCTACACCTTGCCCCAGCCCACACTGCCCATTCCTGTCAGGCTTTGTTTCCCGCCTCAGTCCTTAGGGCTCTCTGACATAGGATACATTTTATTCCTTTTATGGGTTTATTGTCTGTTTCCTACATTGAATTGTCGGTTCCACAGGAGCAGTAATTTTTATCAATTTGGTTTATAGCCATGTCCCTAGTGCCCAGTGTGGTGTATGGCACAGGGCAGTGCCTTGTACATGTGTATTGGTGAATGAGGGAGCAATTCTGAAGGTACCAGACTCTGCAGGATGTTCGAGTACCACATTCTTGGTGCAGGCGGCTGGCTGGCTGTCCCTGGCCCCCTGTGCCTCTGGGCAAGCCCCTACTCCTTTCTGGGTCTTGAAGGGGCTGGACTAGATCCCAGGGTTCATTTCCATCAAGGATCTTACACCTGGGTCCTACCTGACCCTGTCTCTTCTTCTCCAGGACACGGCAGGGCAAGAGCGGTACCGAACCATCACTACAGCCTACTACCGGGGTGCCATGGGCTTCATCCTCATGTATGACATCACCAACGAGGAGTCCTTTAACGCTGTGCAGGACTGGTGAGCACACCTCCAGCCCTTCTCGGACTGTTTTCTGAGCTGGGTTTGATGCAAAGCCCAGGGTGTAGGCTGATGAGGGAGCCCCAGCCCCCTGCAGATATGTAAATAGCAATATGAGGGCCCCAGACCTGCTGTTGGTCTATAATCATTAAAACACAGCATTGTGGGCTCAAAATAGTGAGAGAAAGGATTTCAGGTGAGAAAAATGAAACTAAACATACAGAAAAAAATCAGGGCGGGGGCAACGACAGAACATATGAGTTTGCACAGATCATAGAGGACAAAAACATTTATATTTCTGCCCAGAAGTAATGATACATTTTAAGAAAATTTCTGGTTTTGTTGAGGAAGGAGAAGTTCTCTCTGGGGGCAGGGATTGGGGTGCGGGGTGGAGAGAGGCTGCTTCAAAGAGAGATTTCGAAGATCAAGGAAGTGCCGAAGCAGACACCCAGAGGCGACAGTTTTTCTGGCAGGACAGAGAAGAGAAACTCAGCCTGCCAGGTTCATGGAATAACGGGGGCCTGGAGGCCGGGAATGGGATGAGGGGGTGGAGCTCAGGTGCCCCCAGCCCTAAACTGCCCTGCTGCCGTCTTCCAGGTCAACCCAGATCAAGACCTACTCGTGGGATAATGCCCAGGTGCTGCTGGTGGGGAACAAGTGTGACATGGAGGATGAACGGGTGGTGTCGTCAGAACGTGGGCGGCAGCTGGCTGACCACCTTGGTGAGTGCTCAAAGGGTCTGGACACCTTCAGGCTAGGAGAGGGACACTGAGGCCCTGAGAGGGGAGGGGACACACCCAAGGTCTTCAAGCAAAGCCAGGGTGGGGTCTCGATTTGAATGCAGACAATTTATGCTTTCTGCAAACTGCCCTTGACCCAGGACCCAGATCTTGATAGGTTTATAGTTCACCGTGCAGGAGGTTACTGATTCATTCTGACACCCTCATTGCCCAGCCTCATGCTGGGTGTTGCGGGGCCCTCAAGAGGCCCCCAGCTTTGTGAGAGGGACCCAGGCTGGGGAAGTCCCGTGGGAAATGCCTCCAAGAAGGCTTTGTGGAGGGGAGACATCGCATCTGGTGCTTGAAAGGGTGATCCTTCAGGCCGAGGGAACAGCTTGGGCAAAGGCCCGGGGTGGGAAGGATCCTGTGCATTTTGTCAGTTACTTTTGCACAGCTGCAACATGAGGGTCATTGGGATGAAACGTGGCCGATCATGCAGGGCCTGGCCTTGTGCTAAAGAGCTGAGACTCTTCTGAGGGCAATAGGGAGCCACCAAGAGCCTGAACAGAGGTGGGCACGGCTGGATTTGAGTGTCAGGCTGCCAGGGACAGTATATGGGACTGGGCTGGTGGTGGGAGCAGGGGAGTGAGTCTTGCCAGGGCCTTGGGGACCGTGAGAAGGGGACAGTTTTAAGGCAAAGCAAGGAGCACAGGAAATACAGGGCTGACACAGCTCAACATTACTTCCCGCGGGACTTGCCAGTGCCTTTATGGTTCAGTGGGCCCTGGGAACTTCCAGGTATTTCTGGCTTCAGAGAAATGTTTCTGGGAGGGGGGTGCCGAGGGTCTTCACTCCTCCCTCCCGTGACCACAGGGTTTGAGTTCTTTGAGGCAAGTGCCAAGGACAACATTAACGTCAAGCAGACCTTTGAGCGCCTGGTAGATGTCATCTGCGAGAAGATGTCCGAGTCACTGGACACAGCAGACCCTGCTGTCACAGGCGCCAAGCAGGGCCCACAGCTCACGGACCAGCAGGCGCCCCCACACCAGGACTGCGCCTGCTGAGAGCTGGCCCGCCCATCCCTGCCCCCCCCACCCCACCAGACCCCACCTGGCCATGGGCACAAGACCCCTGCCCTGACTTCCCGACTTAGCCCTTCACCCTTATTTATTATCGTAGCTATTTATTTATTTATTGGAGATGTCCCCTGGGGGCTTGGCTCCACTGCCCCCTGTGCCCCGCCCTGTACATACAGCCCTGTCTTTGCTCTGCCGTGGCTTGTCGTGGCCCTCGAATTCACCCCTCGCCCTCTTCTCCAGACCCCACCTTTTTAAAATTCACCCCATCAATAGTTCTCAGTTTTGAAGAGGGGGCCCGATGTACCTAAGGGCAGGGTGACTGGTGATGGGAGGTAGCCAGGCCTGCCAGCCCCTTGGTGGGCCGAGGCCATGGTGGGGTCTCAGCAGGGACCACAGGGTGGGCCAGAGCCCCACAGTGGCCCACTTGGCTCCTGGCCCCCAAGTTCTACCTTTATTTGGAGAGGGGGCTGCTGTGGTTACTCACCACCCTGAGAACACACCTCTCCCCCACACACAGAGACTTGTCTGACGTCATGAGTGTCAAATGTGCCCCTAGGAGATGTCATGACAACACCACACACACCCAATAAAACAAATGGACGATGTTGTGTTGATGAGTGCCGTCTGCCAGCGCTGGCTGTGGTCAGCCATGAGACTTTCGATTACAGAGAGAATTTAATGAAGTTTACACAGTCCGTGACTAGAACAGAACCCTGGTGCTGCCTGGCTCTGCCTAAAGCTCCAGATCCCGGGGGCCAGCTCCAGGCTAGGCCCCGCTCACAGAAGACTAGGCGATGTTCCCACCTCTCAGGGCTCAGAGCCCAGCCCACAGCAGTGTTGAGGGGCTGGGGCCCAGTGCTGAGGATGAGACATCCTGGTCAGTGGCTCCTGGTCAGGAGGGATGACTGCATTTTCATGGTTGTGTTCCAGATGGGGAAATGAAGGCTTGGCAGTGGGCTTGGAAGGAGCAGCCCAACCAGGTGCCTAGGAGTGAGGGTGGGACGGGAACTTGGCTCAGGACCCTGGCCTGCTGCAGACCCATTCCCCTTCCTCCCCAGGTGGGTTGGAAGTCAGTCTGCCCAGTACCACTCATGCTGGGCGTGTCAGGCGGCCGGGGATCTGTCCACACAAGAGGGTCTGGTCACACCACATTCATGCCTTCAGGCTTCTCGCCAAGCCCTCCACCTTCCTGGGGTCAGCCTCGCCGAAAAGATGCTGCAGAGACCTGGCCAAGGTCCTGTTAGGCAGTTGAGAGGGGCTCAGTCTTCACCCTGCTGGTGGGCAGCTCCCCCCTGCACCCCCACCCCCGCCTGCCCACCGTGGGGTGTGGTGTGTTCAGGCCACAGGAGGCTCTCACTCTGGAGGGGGGCTGTACTGCTATTTGGGGCTCACATATATGGCCCCTGAGGAGTCTCCCAGGTGCCTGGTCTGTCCAATGTGCTCACCCGGTACTTCAGGTAGGAGAGGTATGTGTCCCAGCCCAGTGTCAGGCCATTGATGTAGGTGACTCGGAACTGGGGTGGCACAAAGAGGAAGTTCACCAGCTGTGCAGCAGGCCACACGCACCAATCAGCCTGTGGGGAGGGAAAGAGTGCAGTAAGGGCGGGCGGCCAGGAAGCTGTGAGGGGTGAGGTGGGACAGAAGTAAGGGGAAGGAGGATGAATGGGGCTGGGGGCCTGTGACGACATGCCCACCTTGTAGAATTCCCAGAACTTGTCCCGCAGCTCCTGGCAACTCTCTTCCAGGGACTGGCCCTCTAGGCTGCCAAGACCTGGCAAGGAAATGAGAGTGTCAGAGGCTGAGGAGTCCCACTGATGGAGCCAGTGGGGCGGGACCCTCAGGGACAGACTGTTCAGGCAGAGGGACCTGACAGCCTTGCAGTGGAAGGGGGGTACAGCAGGTGGCGGGTGTGGGGAAACAACACAATCAAGTGGGTCCCAGTGAGAGAGATCCAAAGGAAGATCCTAAGATTTCCTTAGGTGCATCCAAAGGAAGAAGACACCCTTCCTGATGCTGAAGCTGTTTTTTTGTCATGTTTTATTGTTATTCTGCTATGGTTGTCCCAGTTTTTCCCCCTTTGTCTCCTCTGCCCATCCCACTCTGAAGCTATTTTATTACCTGTCTTTCAACATATGAGGAAGCTATGCCTGGAGGGTGGGGAACAGGTGAAGACTTTCTTCCCAGAGGCAAGGGCTGGGGTGATTTGCCCCACTGAACCCCAGTCTCTGCTCCTCTTATTTTGGCTGTTCCTCTGCCTGCTGGCTCCTTCAAATCTCAGCAGAGTTCCCCTCCTTTGGCAACCCCTCCCAAACCTCACCCCAGGCAGCCCCGTTAGACACTGTCCTCATCCCTCCTACACTTAGCACCATTGTTTGTGATTCTACTATTCACACCTGTCCCCACTAGGTCTGTCCTGTCACCACTGTGACCCAGCCTCCAGTCCAGGACCACCTGCACAGGAGGTCCATCAAAATGGGCCTCGGCATCCTTAACGCAAGGCTGGCTCTGCTCCTCCTGACCTATAAGGGTTTGCAAAGCTCAAGGTCATGAGGCTCCTTACCCAAGAAGTACCAGACACCCAGCAGGGGAGAGGCCACCAGCTGGTCGATGAGGACCTTCCTGAGGACGTTTGGAAGCCCACGGAGGCCAGACGCAGGGAACAGGCGGTCCAGCCAGAGATACCAGTAGTGTAGGAAGGGGCCCATGCTGCAGCCCACAGCAAACATGCTCGCTGAGGGCAATCCAAGAGTCAGGGTGGCCATATCAGTCCCTTAAAGTCCCCGGTCCACTCCCTCCCTGGGTAAACCACCCCCTAGGAGGGGATTCCACCATAGCCCCTATTTCCAGAGGAGAAAACAGAAACAGAGGGTAGGGAACTTTGGGGCCAGGGCACAATCCCAGGTTGCAATCCCGGGCTGTTGGGGTCCAGATGCTGCGCGCCCTTGATTACCCCAGGTCCAGCTTCCCAGGCTTAGTGCTGAAGCGTACAAGGGGTTGGGCGGGAACAAGACTCCAAAGGTGGAAATGGACAGAAATCCCAGTTATGGAAGGGGACGAAGACCCGGGGTGGGAGGGAGCGGCAAACCCCGAATCGGAAGGGAGACACGGGTAAGGGCTATCAGGTTACAGGATGCACGTAGAGATCAAGCAGAACTCAGACCACGCATTAGGAGTTACGGCCCGAGGGTCTGGTCCCAAGGTTTCCAAATCTGAGGTCGGAGTCAAAGGTTCCCTGGGGTCAAGGGAGGGCAGCGCCGGCCTCCTTACCTGAGCGCCTTGGGTCGAATTTCTGGCCTGGACGGGCGCGGATCTCCCAGGACTGGCGTGCGCCGTCCCCAGCCGCCATGAGAACGCCGCAACCCAGCGTGTTGGTAACGAGCAGCGCACGGCCTTGGAACATAGGCTGCCCCGCTGCCCATAGGCCGCGCAGCCAGCGCCAGCCACCTGCTGCCATCGCGCGTGCGGACCCAGGAACGGAAGCGCCGGACCAACTGTCTGTGCCAACCAATCAAACGTCCCGGCCTCGCCCGGGACGCCCAAATGCTGATCACGGCGCCCACAGCCCGGTTCTCCACTTTGCCCGCCCAGAGAAATATTAACCAATAAAAGACTGGCATTCCATTCCTCGGCCAATCGATGAACGACGTCACGCATAGAGTATGGACCAATCAAAGCAAAGCTCGATCCCACCACGCGTGCCAATTGCTCACTTACATTTCCTTGTCCCTTTCTGCACCAGCCTCTGGGTAGCAGTCACCTCCCTCTTACTTATTAGTTCAGTACCGCATTGGCCAATCTCAGACCACAGTTACGCCAGTCGTCCCGCCTCCCGCGTTAAAATGGCCAATCTTAGGCAGTTACCACAAGCTCTAGTCTAGTAGCCCTCCGGATGGATACCCAGGTCCCCGCGGCATTCCTGAGAGGGAATTCAGACCTGTGGCTGGGTCGGCTAGAGGGGTGGAAGTTTTGTATAATCCCGCAAAGACTCAAGGTATTGGGGGTGAATCCCAGTGGGTATCAGGTCCAAAAATTGACTTTGGTCTTGACTTTAGCTGAGTATCTGACCTTAGATCCAGAATAATAAATAAAAGTGTTAGGCTCTGTTCCGAGCACAAAACGTGCATTAACTTATTTCGCAGCAACCCTGCTGCTGCACAAATAATTATATACTCATGTTATTTCCTTTGTTCCTGTAAGGGAAAATGTGAGTTTCAACGGAAACCTGTGTGTTATCTACAGGAATAGCATGTCACAAACACAAACTACAGCCCTAGGGTCAAACCCTGTCAGTACCTCTTTTGTGAGGCCCAAGAGCTAAGAATATTTCTTACATGTTTGCATTGTTCAGGAAAAATCAAAATATTCTGGGTAATGTGAAAATTATATGAAATGCAAACATATGTGTCATTAACATACAGCTTTATTGGAACACAGGCGTGCCTGCTTATTTCTGTGTTGTTTCCTTTCCCCACAAGGAGTTGCAACAAAGGATATGGCCTCTAAATCTAAACTACTTATTGGGTAGAACTTCACAAAAAAAATTGCCCTGTATTCACAGAATATCCTCTTCAGGATATTCCGATTCTGATTCTATGGGAACTTTTTATAAACTCAGTAGTTCTACCCAATAACAGCAAAAAATAATTTCTGCCTATGGACATGCAAATGAACTCTGTCAGGTGGAGAGACAGTCTCCCCCAATTATTTTTGCTTTACTTTGCATGTTCATTTAAATATTCCTGATTTGTCTGCTCTTTGGATCTCCTTTAATAGGGTATCAACACCTGAATAGTTCTCATTGATAATGAGTTAATAATTTTTAACATATGCTCATTGTGACATCTGTATGAGAGTCATAATTTTACCTTTTTTTAAAAAATCACTTTCAGCACTTCTTATTGCTCTCAAGTACCTCAGCCCGGTATTCCAGACTTTAGATTTTACTGCACCTTAGTGGAAATCCTCCAACATGGTTAAAAATAAAAACTTTGTCAAGCCCTGGCCAGGGTGGCTCAATGGATTGACTGCCGGCCTGAGAACCAGGGGGTTGCCGGTTCGGTTCCCAGTCAGGACAGATGCCTGGGTTGTGGGCAGCCTCCCCTGTAGGAGTGCTCGAGAGGCAACCACACATTGATGCCTCTCTTTCTCCCTCCCTTCCTCTCTCTAGAAATAAATACATAAAATCTTAAAAAAAAAAACACCAGCAAACTTTGGCAACAACCACATTCAAGGAAACAAGTTTCACTTTTGAAAGTTGTATTACAAAATCCTCATAGGAAAACTTGTCCATACCTGATTCACAGTCTGTCTTACAGTATGGTCCTGGCCCACTGAGGTCCTTGTAACATTTCGGGGATATCAAGAGGCATAGATACGGCAGGTGAAACCCGGCAGAATTTCTCACCTTTAGTTAGCCAATGATAGAGGCTTTTCAAAGTCCAACCTGAGGTTTTTTAATGGAAACTTCCAGCAAAGCAAGCTGAAAGCTTGCTGCACCTATGTAAGTTAGCCAAGCAAATCTAATTAGACCTGCAAAGGAAGTTCTTTCTTTGAGATTCTTTTAAACAAAAGGGACAACACAAATCTTATTTGACCATAAAAAAACAAGAGAAGGAAATCCTGCTATTTGTGACAATATGGAGGAACCGAGAAGACATTATACTGAGTGAAATAAGTCAGACAGAGGACAAGTATTGCATGATCTTACAATTTGTGGAATCTAAAAAAGTAAAACTCATAGAAACAGAAAAATAGCAATTGTCACAGGCGGGCGTGGTGGAGGAAATGGAGGGATGTCGTTACAATATCTGGAAAGGTTTATTAAGCGCATTTCAATGTAGCACCATTCTCAGTGGGGCAAGATTCTTGATCTTGGGGCAAAATTTTGAGTTGGACTTCATGGGATGTGTAAGTTATCTAGATCATGAGCCATAGCTGGTGAGTCAGGGATCAGAAAAATGGGGGCCAGTGGGAGCTCATTCTTCCTCCATCAGTTCCCTCCAAGGACTGAGGCAGTCCTCGGTCAGACGTCCAAGGCCATCACTTGAGGCAGACGTCCCTGTGGGAGCTGGCCATGAGTGAGCAGGCATCCGGCTTCTCACCCTGGAAAAGGCAGTCATGAGCTGGGGGCCTGAAAGGAGACCTAGCCCCACTCGCTGAATCCCTCCATTGCCTGTGTGACTTACCTGGTACAACTGACACACAAGGGGTAGGAGCTGGCTCTTCTCACCCAAAGGTTTCTGCACAAAGCAAGACAGGAGGTCACAAGTGCCACCTGCCCTTACCAACCATGCCAAGCCCAGAAGGGGCTAAAAATGGCCCTGAGTCTGGCCCCTGCCTCCCGCCTCCCAGACTGGTGAGCACATCCATCACCTTGGTCCCTGCCTGGGGGCTGATCGGAGGGCTACAAGCGTTTCTTACCCCATTGACGACGACCCAAGGCACATACTGGTGGGGCGGCTCTAAAGCATCTGTAAGTTGGGCGTTCACGTGCAAGAGCTGTGTGCCCCGGTCTCCCATTGCGCACTCCATGATGGTATCTGCGGACACCTCTGGGGCATACACCTGGAGGCACTGAGGACAGAAGAGGGCCAGTGAGCCTCAGCTCTCTCCCTGTTATCTCCCCATTGGCCCCCAAATCCAGTTTCTGTTTCCTCAGTGGCAACAGGGGCCAGTGGGTCCACAGCAATGCAACAATGCTTGCAAACAGCAAGTGCTTCATATGTGCCTGAGTGGGGGCCCCCTATGCTCCTGAGTCCCCTATGACCAGACCTGCAGCTCCTGACCTCTATGTTTTCCTCAGAGCTTCCATCTGCGCTATTCCCTCCACCAGGAACACACATCCTCCAGCTTCCTCAGCATCTTCTGAGGGCTCCCTCCTGCTCTATGCCCTGCCAGCCCCACTATGGCTCTGCAGGGCTAGGGTGTCTTAAGGTGAAGCTTCCTGGGTGGCCTGAATGTTTGATGAATGAATAAATGATCAAGGCAGATGATTCATTCCTTTGGGAGTTCTTTTTCATAGTCCTCCAGGGAGGTGGGCAGGCCTGTCCTGTCATCCCCATACCCCAGAGGATGGTCATCATGTGTCCCTGCACATTCTTGTTCCTAGGAGTCCAGCTCAGAGGCTCCCCCTAGAGAAAGCACTCTCTGATCTCCCCATACCCCCAGATCTTCCTTCCCTTGATCCAGAGATTGAGGCTTAGAGAGGGAACAGTATTTCCCTGGGGCTATACAGAGAGTAGTGGTTGGGGCCAGGGCTTGAACTGGGGTCTGAGTGCAGGGAAGGTCATGGTCCCCCAACACAGGCCAAATAAGGGGTGTTACTCACTGGCTTTAGATTTTTCTCCATGTCTTTCATTACCTCTAAGCAGGCAATGGTTAGGAAGGCCAAGTCGCTCTCCAGCTTGTCCAACAGGCAGGCCTAGGGGTGGGGGGTGGGCAGGCAAAGTCATGAGGGGGCCGCAGAGCACCCAAAGATCCCTCTGGTAATAATCATGGGAGTCCGATAATGAAGCAATGGATACAGTTATGGTAAAACGGAGGCACACAGGCAGGGGAGGGAGCTGGTTCCAAGCCTCTCTGAGTCTGGATTTCAGCTTTGCTACCACCCGCAGCCTCCTGGGTCTCTGTGCTCCCCACTTGGGACTCCGGGCGCTGCTCACCTCCACCTTGTTGAGCTTGCACTCCTCCTCCCCATGCTGGCATGTGAACTCCCACCTGCCGCTCACATTCTGCTCCTGCGAGGCAGTGGGGTGAGTGCTGGCCGGCTGGTCAGGCGCCTCCCAACCCTGGCCACACACCTCAGTTTCCCCAGCTCCCACGCACCCTGGCATTTCCATAGGGCACCAGTGTGACGTTGAGGATCTCCATAACCATCAGCCATGTCGGGAACAGCTCTCGGATCAGGAAGTACCGGCAGCCAGGGCACAGCGCCTCATAGTAGAGGCTCACGTTGACAGGTGGTGAGTCGGACTTCCCGAGGGACACCTGTGGGCACAGGGCACCAGCCTGTGCGGGCGGAAGAGAAGGGAAGCAGGTGTAGCCTTGCTTGGTTCTCTTGCAGAAAGGGAGCTGCAAACAGTAAGTGCTCCATCCTAAACGCACTCCTGACTCTAAGGTTTTACCGAATGCCTAAATCTGCTAGGCTTCAAAACGGACACAACAGACTTGCACACAGTAGGCACTTGCATAGCTCTTCCTTTCTTTCAAGTGAGGCGAAGCCTCTGGCCCAGGGAACCTGCTACAGTAAGGACTGGAGGCAAGCACACTTGGGATCCCTGACCTCAGTCCTGCCTTCCTGGAGGTGCATACCACAGGAGACTAATGGATGATCATATGTTGCCACTTCATGCCCAGAGCCTTGGCCATACACCTGCTCTGACTCCTCTTCCTCCCAAGGGGCCCACATGAACCCCTCCCAATTCCCCTGCGGAGGTGGCACCTAGTAAGTACTGACTTCCGGCTCTAGCTAAAGGGCGGCAGGCGCCCAGATTTGTGAGCAAGTCGCTCAGCCTCCGGGGCATGTTTGCTGAGCGCCAGAAGCACTGGAGCTCTTCCCTGGCCAAAGTGCGTCCGGGAGGCAGCACCTAGTGGGTGCGGGTGCCATAGGCAGGCTCCCCCTGGCTTCCAAGGGCGGACCCCGATTCCCATCTCAGATGCACTCAGCAGGTGCTCAAGCACCCTCGAGGCGGGCGGGCAGGGACAGGGTGGGACAGCAAGCGTCCTCAGCCTGAGGTAGGAAAGCGAAAGGACTCCGAGAGTATGGTCACACCGCCTGGGATTACCGTAAATAGGGTGGTTTCCGCACTGACGGGGCGTGTTCCCTCCAGACCCCAGACTGCCCCGGCCACGGCCACGTCTGGGAATAGGAAACGAGCCGCCAGCCCATCCTGGGCGCGGGTCCCCGCCCACCCACCCTCAGCGTCGCCGTTCCTACCTTGCAGGGGGCTGCCTCCTCGGGGAGTGTGCCCAGCAGGGATGCGTGCGCTGCCGTGGGGAATTGGAGCAGCAGCAGCAGCACCACCGGCAGGAACGGCAGGAGTGGTGACCAGGCCATCGCAGCGTGGGTACAGGCGCGGCGGCGGGAGAAATGCCCCGGGGAAGGGACGGCCTTTAACCGCTCGGTTGCCCAGCCCCTAAGCCGGGCCCGCCTCCCGAAGCCCACGCCTCCTGGGCCGACCTGGAGTGGCTTAATGTCTGCACTTCTCTCTCTGGGTGTCCCTTTCCAACCCCGCCCCCGCCCCTGCCAGGTGTTGGGCCAGCAATCCAGGTCATCTGGCCTCTCGGCTGTTTCCTCATCCCCACTCTGTCCCTGCAATTTCCCGGGACCAGACAGGTGAAGCTGGGGTCAGAGCTCCTGCAGAGGATGTGGGGTGGGGGCTTCAGGGACAGAGACACAGGAGACAGAAGGTTCTTCTCACGCCACAGACCTTTCTGGGGCAGCCAAGGTTGTCCAGCCCCTACCCCTAGCAGGGGGACCCGGTGCACTTACTGAACAGGACAGGCTCTGGCTGCGCAGTCCTTTTTCCTAGCCCATCACTCCCAATCCACTGGCCCTACCCCTCTCCCCACTTCCTGTTGGGCTCCCCAGCCCAGTCACTAAGTCCCGTGCAGTTGACTCAGACTTGGCCACAGCTGGGCTAGAAAGCAGAAGCCAGAGCAGTAGGGATGCTCACTTTTCTTGGCCCCCCTACCCCTGGCTCATGGGGTAGGTAGAGGAAAGCTGGTGTTCCTTTTTCCCTCCATCAGAAGGTAGGGGAGGGGATGCACCCCAGCCCTCATCAAGCTCCCTGGGGAGAGATAAGCAGGGGCTGGAGCAGTAACTATGGGAAACCTGGACTATGTCCATGGGGTGGGGGTGGGGGATGTGGCTGTGCAGGACCCAAAGCAGCAGAGTCAGCCAGACCCCGTTAGCTCCAGGACTGTACTGGGCCCCTCAAGTGATGGAGCCTCAGTTTCCCGATCTATAACATGGAGAAGAGGGAGGTTTGGGGAATAAAGCCACCGTGGAGGGCTCAGAGGTGGAGGGAGAGTTAACCCAGACTGGGGGGCAGGAAGCTGGGCTGTGACCCTGGTGGGGGCTGACAGAGGACAGCAGTGCAGGCAGGCAGACAGGATAGCCGGAATGAAAGATTGGAGGCTGGGGGTCCTGGGGAATGGCCAGGAGAGTCACTCTTTGCAGGGCCTCAGTGTCAGTCTTGGCACAGGACGGGATCCCACAGGAGGAAATGCCCATACTTGGCCTGGAACACAGCCTCATCTCTGCTTTCCCTGAAGCCCCCATGGCTGGATGACTGCCCCCTCCCACCCCACCTGTACCATCCCTGTGGACTCTCAGCAAACCCACTTCCTTCCTGAAGCTTCTGCAAATCAAAGCAACACAGCTTTGGGAGCTGGCTGGGTGCTCTCCCTGTGCTGGGCAGCATGGAAGCAGTCATGATAAATATTGCTGCAATTCTGGATGGACTCGTACATATAACCCCACCCATTTTATCATGGGACCCTCATAGGTATCCTGTTGGGGCCCAGGTAGCAATTAATAACCCCACTTGGTAAGAAAAAACAGGACCAGAGAGGGGAGGCAGCTTTACCAAGGAAACCCAGCTGGTGGTGGAGTGCACGCACTGACTGGAGGACACCCGGGCTGTTATCAGCCCCCACGCTCCACTCCAGGCTTAAACTGGCCGGGGTCAGTGGACTGAGAAGTGACCTTTACCCTATGAGCACCCTGCAGTGGGTGAGGACCACAGGGCAGACAGTGTCTGGGCTGCAGTCATGGAGTGGGCGCCTCCTGACTGGGCACGGAGTAGGGGCAGTGCCTAGGAAGGCCTGGGGACTCTGCGGTCACGCACCTCCTGTCCCTTGGAAGCCCAGCGGGAAACGAGGTCTCGGTTGGTGCCCTGAGCTGACTCAGGTGTGTTGAGTGCCGTATGGGGAGCAGAGGGGAGGGCAGAAGGCTCCCAGACCTGGGGGTGGGGAGGACAAAGGGACAGGGACCTTACGGATAGCGGGTGGTAAACAGGGGTCTGAGTTAAAGACGCTGAGAACTCAGCTCAGTATCCCCTGGGCCTCAGTGTCAGTGTCAGTGTGAAAGGGAATCAAGAACATGGAGGAACTCACGGGTGGCACGGTAGGGGTTGTGACGACTGACCCCATCTGACAATGAGGAAGGTGCATGTTGGAGGGCACGGCTGGTGGCTGAGTGCTAGGACTCAAGCACAGGAAGCTAGTGAGGAGCTGGACTGGGGTTTGTGGTCCCCTGGGCAGGCCAAGGCGGGAGCAAAGCTCAGGGTTTGAACCTCTGCTGTGTGATATTGGTCAGGTCTCTCAATTTCTCTGTACATAAGAGCTAAACTGGGGTCAGAGGTGGTCAGTCCTCACTGGAAGCCTGAGTTAAACTCGAGTTCATGTCCGTGTGACCCCATGAATCTCAGGGCCCCAGCACACGTGGCCATGGAGGAGCCACACCGACAACAGAGGCATTCAATGAGTTCACTGTTTTATATCCACGTCAGTGTCAATGTACCGTACAAAACCTGCCTGCCAGCCTCGCTGGGCGGGCGGCGGGGGGAGGGGGGGTCCACGGCAGCATAGAAAACCGGGGCTCTCGTCCAAAATAGGAGAGAAAATGGGCTTTACAGTCAAGGAAACATAAAATCAGAACCCAACATGATCCAGGAGAAGTCCGGAGATGGCACTGAGTTGGGGTGCTTGGGCAGCATTGGGTCTCTGCTCCCCACGCCCCCCGCAGTACCTCCAGCAGCCTCAGTTCCTATGAGGCCTGGGGTCGGAGAGGGCCAGCTCACAAGGTTATTTTTAATAATTTTGCTTTGTGGGGATAACCGGTGGCAGGTTTCACTTCAGGGTTTGGAGGGGAAGTTGGGTCTGTGGGGCGGGACCTGCCCGGCCCCAAATGTCACAGCCGAGGTTCTTGGAAGTGGCCCAGCGAAGTTCCTTCCTGCCCTGACCCCAGATCTATGGCTTAAAAGTCAGGGAACCCAGGCTGGGGCTGAGCACCCCAGGGGCCTTTGTAAACATGGCAGGTACAGGTAGGTGGGGCTTGGGGGACCCCAGGGACCTGTGGGGGCAGCCGGAGCCATAGGGAGGCCAGTGCCCGTGGGGACGGGGGTATGGGGTGGAGGAGGTGAATTCCCTTAACACAGAGACTTAGAGGTGCTGAGACTGAGAGAGACAGAGAGATGGGGATAGAAAGAGACAAAGTGACAGGGGGAGACAGAGAGAGAGAACAAGGGACAGAGACAGGCAAACAGAGAGGAGGGATGACAGAGAGAGACAGAGTTGGAAGGAGACGGAGAGGAAGAGATTGAGACAGGGAAAGATTCACTAAGAACAGAGATAGACAGAACTTGAAACAGACAGAGACAGACAGAAAGACAGAGCCCTGGGCTGCAGCTGCCTGGGCCTGGGCAGCTCAGCTCTGCTCCAGGTCAGCGGGCTGTGGGCGGGGGCCCAGGGCCGGGCGCACGCACAGGGTGGGCCAGTGTGACGGTGAGCGCGTCATTGTGCTGCACTAGGGAGGTATGCTGGTAATGCAGCACCAGCTCCTTCAGCGATCCATACAGGTTGTAGGGCTCTGCAAAGCCCAAGCCAGTGGCTGTGCGGTAGATGACACAGTGCTTGGTGTCGCCGTCCACCCTGTGGTGTGGGCGAATGGGTAGTCAAACGGGTGATACTCCATGGGCCCACCCAGCCACTTCCCCAATCCCGGACCCTGACCTGGTCCAGACCCCACCACCTCTGGCCTGGATGCTGTCCCAGCTTCCTCCCCTATCCCCAATAACCCCTTCTTCTTGTGGCAGCCATGGGGGTCTTCTTCCCAAGGCCCAGCACACAGCAGATGCTCAATAAGAGCTCTTGAAAGGAACACGCGGCTGCTCTACCCCCACAGGCACTCACACCACAGAGCACGCGTAGCAGCCCCGCTGGCTGCTCTCCCGGATGAGGAAGGTTCCATCCCGCTTGCCGCTCAGCATTTCCTCAGCCTGCGTGCGGTTGATCTTGCCCACATACCACGTGCGTTCCTCGTGGTGGGGGAGGTCATCCTCATCCTCCATCAGGGAATACTGGCTGTGGAGGGGGCAAGGAGGGACCCTGGTCACTTACCCACCAGACTCTGAGGCACCCCTGCTGTCTGGACAATGCTCCTTTCCTGGTGAACTCCTAGTCATTCTGCAAAACCCACCCAAAATGGCCCACCTTCTGGGAAGTCCTCCCTCTGCCCTTCACATGGTCACTCACTCCTCAGTTTCGTTTTTGATTCCCAACCACTCGTTGATTTTCTTCTGTCGGGCGCCTTTCTGGGTGAGCCACCTGGGAGGAAGAGAAAAGGTGGTTCATGCAGCAGAGGCAGGGCAAGCCCACAGGGGCGCAGTCCAGCCAGGCTAGGGGTGAGGGTCATCCAGCAAAGGTGGGTCTAGGTGTGACAGCACCAGTTGCCACACAGGGACAGCCTTGGCTTGGCCAAGGGCAGCTTGAAGGTGGCAGACTGGCTGGCTCTGCCAGGAAACCCCCCGTTTATTGTTTCTGTTAACACTGAAGGAGCCTCCAGAATGCACCATCCCACAGGGTCTTCTCCCCGCCAGAGGCTTAGCCTTAGAGGCTGCACACAGTGCTGTCGGCCTTTGCATGGGGCTGTTATCTGTGTATTTTACTTTCCCTAGCTGGAAAGGGGGAAATTTTTTTAAACATTTATTGATTTTAGAGAGGAAGGGGGAGAGAGGAAGGGAGAGAGGAGAGTAGCGAGAGACAGAGAAACAGAGAGAGAGACATCGATTTGTGGTCCCACTTATTTATACATTCATTGGTTGATTCTTGTATGTGCCCTGACTGGGGATTGAACATGCAACCGTGGCATATCGGGATGATGCTCTAACCAGCTGAGCTACCCGGCCAGGGCTGGAAAGGGAAAACTTTACGAAGGACTTGGAGAGGACAAAATATATGCATGGTTGCTCAGCACAGCACCCGGCATACAGCAGGTGCACATAAGCATCTTGCCAAGATTCTCACAATAGGGCCACAGGCAGGCGCAGGGCACTCACACCAGGTACTGGTCTCGGATCTTGCGCAGCTGCATGAGGTCTGGCTTCAGGCTGTTCATGCGCTTATCAATCTCCCGGTTGTCCAAGGCCTGGGTCCGAAGCTCCTGTTCCAGCTTGGTGCGGCTCTCGTGGATCTCAGCAATGCGAGACTTCAGCCGCTCTGAGTTCAGCAGGATCCTGGGGGAGGAGTGGCTCAGAGGCCTTGGATGGCTCCCAGCCTCAACTCTTTGCACATGCCGTTTCTGATTTCTCCTCTGGTGAACTCCTATTCAGCCTTCAAAGCCCATTTCAATGGACCCTCCCTTCCCCCCGAACTCCAGCTGCCCCTTCTTTTTCCTTTCTTTCCCCATCTGCACTGCACTGGACTGAATGGGGTACAGCAGGGCAAGGGCGCGGGACTCACCTCTGCATCTCCTTCTCGTTGCCCTCACGCCGGAAGCGCTCTAGGTATTCCTTGCTGCACTTCTCCTGAGTCTGGCCCTGCTCTTCGAAGATCTTGATGGTTTCATTGAAGGCCTCGATTGCAGTGCGCTTCATTTGCAGCTCCTGGAGGAGAGGGTGAATCTTAGCATCTCCTGGGACTCCCCACAAGCTTGTCGTGAGGACGATGGCAGATCCCAGCCGTGATACAGAGATTTTGGCCAACCTGTTCCATCTCCCAGGCATGTCATCCCTCTAGCTCCTGCTGCACCAAACGAACTCCTATTCAACCTTCAACCCCCCCATTCCCCAAACCCGTTTCTCCTTCATAAACTCCTTTGGGTGCCTTACAAACACCTGGACTTGTTAGCATTGCTGAGAATTCATGATAAATCTAGTTGCCACAGCTCTTGGGGGTTCTTCTCAGAGTAGGTGCCATACCAAGTGCTTCCTGCGCACCGTCTCACAGAACCTGCCAACAGCCCCTATAAAATCTGAACTAGTAACGGGAAAACTAAGGCTCAGGGAGCCTAAGTCATGTCCAAGGTCATGAAGTTCCTAACAGATTCCATGCAGGCATCTTGTCCACCCAGAGCCTCGTATGACCCATCAGTAAAAGGAGGAGAAGGAAGGAACCCTTCAGGGACCACAGGGGAGACTAAGCCATTGTCAGCCTGAGACAGACCTCGGATCAGAGTAAGCTGCAGCTCAGCTTGCCAAACAACTTTATCAACACAGAGTGGAGTGAAGAAACCACCCCTTCCCCTTTCAGAAGGTACCGTTCTTTAACGTGAGACCTCCTAACCGTCCGTCTTGCCCCACATCGGATTATTGTCATCACTGTGAATCACCTCTAGGTTGCAGGGGCCAGGGGAAGAACTGAGACACAGTTCCAGTTTACAGACGGGGAAACTGAGGCGCTGAGAGATGCACAGGCTTAACTGAGAACTTCCCAGGTCCCAGCCCAGCTGCCCCTGAGGGGCTGGTTGGTGTTGTCTCTTGTTCTTTTCTCTTTTTAACCCTGTGCATCTATTTCTACGTTTTCAGGGCAGTCTCCAGTGCTAAGTGACTGCTCTGTGACCTGTCTGTCCACATGGCCTTGCCACTGGCCTCCACACCTCGGTCTCCTCGCGTGCACCAGCCATGGTACCTGGGAGGTGCGCGTGTACTCCTCGTAGAGCTGGTCATATTCGCGGCTCTTGTCCTGGTACTGCTGGTGGTACACTTTGAGCTGGGCACCCACGGCCTCCACGCTGTCTTCTTTGACGATCTGGTCCTGAGGATACCCAGTGTGATCGGTGAGGTCAACTGGGAAACTGAGGCCCAGGGCTACCCCCTCTCGCTCCCACCCAGGTCCCGGACCTGCTGGTACTTGGACACAGGGTACAGAAGCCGCGTGTCTAGTTTGGCATTGTACTGGGCCAGCGACTCGTGGCGGTAGTGGGTGATGAGGTCCACGACAGAGCAGAAGGTGAGCGGCTCTGAGAAGCCATAGTGCCCATCACGGTGGAAGACCTTAATTAGCTTGTTGTTCCCGCCTTTCCTAGGAGTGGGTAAGAGGGGGCGTCAGCATCCACTGGGACCCCCAGGTGTCCTGACCCTGACACCGCACACGTTCTCCTCCCACCTCTCACCCCAGTCAGCCCAAAAAAACAGGGCCCCACCTGAGGGTCAGCGTGTACTCTCCCTGAATCTTGCTGGAGGCATCTCGGACTAGGAAGGTGCCATCGGGTGTGTCCCGGAGTTTCTCGTTCACCTCCTCCCTGTGGGGATACCCAGGATTGGGGCACCCGCCAGAGACCCTGTCCTTCAGGCCCTTCCCACCACATGGCATTACCCCACGACCCTACCTGGAGATGTCACCCCAGTACCACTCAGCATCCTGCAGGGAGGGCGGCGGGGTCCCCCCATTGGCCAGCCCTGCAGGGGCCGGCTTTACCTTAGGTGGTTTAGGTGGCAAAGCTGGGGGGATAGAAAAACAAACAGTGAGCGCCATCTCCACACTGCGGTCAGTCCCACTGCAACCGAGCTTTCTGGTGTGGGCATGGCCTGGAGTCAGCACTCGTGGCCCTCCCACAATGGGTGGATAATGACACAAAGGGGGTCACCTGGGGGTGCGACCTCCTGCTCCTCCAGGTGCTCCTGAAGCAACTTCTCCACCAGCAGTGCTGGGAAGTCAGGGTTGGGCTCAGTCCTGGGGGAGGGGGAGTGCAATGAGCGCTGGGGGGAGGGGTATCTGCATATCTGCACGTGGTCCTGAACGTGCCTGCACACCTTGGGGGCACACATGAGAGCTGGGAAGCAGGGCAGATGATGCAGGCAGGTGTGGGAAGCCAACTACCACTTACGTATGTAAGTGCTCAATGCAGAGTTCAGCGTGTGTGGGGGGAGCAGAAGTGGAGGTAAAAGCACCACACACGGGCCTCTCCTCTGGTCCAGGTCCCCAGTCCCCTGGGGTGGGGTGTCCCTGAAGCTCAGATTCAGCCTTATTATCCTCCCTACCACCATCACAGCAGCTGTGGCCTGCAACCACGCCCCCCCTCCCCCCACTCCCCGATGCTCACCCGACAGGTGCGACCCCTGGCGGAGGCAGCGAGGGAGGCGGCGCACCGAGCAGCAGAGGCCCAAAGGCGACCCCCAGTGCTCGCACAGCGGGACCTGGGGCAGGGGCACGCTGGGCCACCCGGCCCAGGTGCTGGAGCAGGAAGCGGAGCGTGAGTGCGCGGTGTAGTGGTAGCGTCGGGGGCTCCAGCACTGGCCCCACGGGCCCCGTGGCCTCTGTAGACAGATCACGGGGCAGGGTGAGCTGGGTTCATCTGCGCCAGCTCCTCTCAGCCCAGGGTTCTCCACCAGGCTTACCCCGCAGGGTACGGCAGGCCTCAGCCGCGGCCTCCAGGGTCACAAGGGGTGCAGGCAGCGCCAGCAGGAAACCCTTGATGCCATCAGCCAGGGCTACTGAGTCCCACTGCTCTATGTCGCTCAAGGACCAGTCTGTGGGTACAGGGGTGCTGTGTTGGTGGGGCTGTTGGGGTCAACTCCCTGCCCCTGTCCCCTTTGAAATTCCCCCTCACCTGTGCACGGGGTTGGCAGGTCAGGCTTGTAGAGGGATTCACTGTCTAGCCCTGAGGTGAGGAAGAGAAGGAGGAAGGAGGAGCCCAACAGCTGTCAAATGCTGCCTGGACCCCACATGGGGGCTGGGGTGGCTACTCAACCTCCCAGAGATAAAAGCAGGGGGGAAGGAGGTGGCAGAGAATGCAGCACGTTCAATGGCAGGTCCACTGTCCACAGTTTCATTTGCCCCTGGGAATCAGTCCTTGCCCAGTTCAACACAGAGGCTCAGGGCATCTGGGCTCAGCCTTCTCCCAGGCAGAGTGAGCCCAGTAGCCTTGTTAAGGGATGAGTTGCCCATTACCAGAGGTAAGCAAGGAGAATCTGGGGGTTGCAGCCAGACTGAGGCTCACCTGTCCGCTCAATGGCCTCCACAAGCTTCACCAGGAGTGGGGGAGCCACATCAGGTGGGGAGAACTGTTCAGGCAGGTCAGGGAGTGTGAGGCCTGGCAGGAAGGGACAGCATGTTGGTGGGGTCCCTGGAAGGACCCTAGGCCCTTTCTTGGCTTGCTGTTTCTCAGCTAGGGCAGCTCCAGGCAGGGCCCAGCTGAGGCAAGAGCCTGGCCTCTGGACCACCACCCTGGGGAGAGCAGAGGCCTGTGGCTGGGGGTGGCAGAGCCAAGTTAGGGGAAAACAGTTTTCTGGGTCAAAATATCAGTAATGCAACCTCAGAGACCACATGTAGTGGGATGATTAGTGTCCTCTCCAAATGATATACACATCCTAATCCCTGGTACCTGTGACTGTGACCTTGTTTGGAAACAGGGTTTTTGCAGATTTTGAGATGAGATCATCTTGAGTTTAGGGCCCTAAACACAATGACCGGTGTCCATAAGAGGCGAAGCCATGTGACAACAGAGGCAGAGACTGGGGTGGCGCAGCCACAAGCCCAGGCTGCTTGGAGCCACCCAAGGCTGGAAAAGGTAGAAAGGATCCTCCCCTAGACACTATGGAGGGAGTGTGGCCCTACTGACACTTGATCTTGGACTTCTGGCCTCCAAATCATGAGAAAATACACTCCTGTGGTTTGAAGCCACCTGGTTTGTGGGAGTTGGTAACAGCAGCCCCAGGAAACTCACACAGCAGGTTTCAGCCCTGGCCACTGCTCGCTGTGCGACCTCAGGCACAGGGCCTGCCTTCTTTGTGCCTCAGTTTCCTCACCTGAGGAACTGGCGTCATCTCTTCCTTCTTAGTGGGAATAACACAGCGGTTGAGAACGAATAAAAAGAAAACACCCGTCTCGGTCAGAACGCCTCACCCCAAAGACATCCCTCTACTTTCTCAGTCCTACTGCCTGGGAAAATGTGCCTCCCCTTTTTAAAACGCTGAGACCACTCCCAGAGGGTGCCAGGGGCCGCCCTGGCCCAGCCCCTT